>JBBJLR010089867.1:0-10390 GCA_037577145.1 Brachypetersius gabonensis | reverse complement strand
GAACACTGAGGAGAACACTGAGGAGAACACTGGGTAGAACACTGAGGAGAACACTGAGGAGAACACTGAGGAGAACATTGAAGAGAACACTGAGGAGAACACTGAGGAGAACACTGAGGAGAACACTGGGTAGAACATTGGGTAGAACACTCGGTAGAACACTGAGGAGAACACTGAGGAGAACACTGGGTAGAACACTGAGGAGAACACTGAGGAGAACACTGGGTAGAACACTGAGGAGAACACTGAGGAGAACACTGAGGAGAACACTGAGGAGAACACTGAGGAGAACGCTAAGGAGAATGCTGAGGAGAACACTGAGGAGAACACTGAGGAGAACACTGAGGAGAACGCTAAGGAGAATGCTGAGGAGAACAGGAGGGTGAACTGGAGAGACTTTACTGAAGAGCCTTTAGTGCCTCAATAATGACCCGACCATTAACCAAGTAGATGTAGAACAGCACGGACTGTGTGGTTCTGATTCTTCGCTTACATTTTACTTCCTCTGATTTCATAAAATAGACTTCACCAGTTCACAAGAAACTTGCCGTTATTGCAGCTCCACATGAATAGGGTTTGAGTCCCTTTTGCAATTTATAGCTTGACAGTCATTTAGCCAAAAATGACAAAAATTTTTATACAAAAATGTATAGGGGGCACTGACAGCTGAAACATTACACTTGCTTGAACTTACTCTCATCAAGTTTAGACTCATGCATAGTATCATATAGACTTAGACAAAAAGTAATTGCTTAATATTGCATCCCATTTTCAGTTCATTTTCCACACTTGCTCTGAATGGCTGTAACTGCAGTGTTAGCAGTGTTATGAGGTGCTCTGTGTAAATGTGGATGGAGGGTCTGAGGCTGAGACCACAACCCGCACAAACACGTTCAGCATCAAACAACACTTGTGATATCCAACGGTTCTCATGTGAGACATGTTAGGTTCTGTAATGACACAGTCTTTCATTTCTTTATTTCTTTAAAACATCCAGTGAACGCTCAGTCATGAGAATAATCCTGAACTGTTTCACCTTCCCCCGCCGGCACAGTTCAGCTCTCCAAATCATGCGGATGCGAATTACTTTCATTTTATAAAACAGGTCAAGCACTTTCCTACACTCGACAAAGAAGGACCTCAACACAGAGAAAGCTCAAAGCAAACTGTATGCGCTTCTCCTGACACGGATTTAGATAGAATGTTTGTTTAATCTGATCTCCTTAATGTCTAGATACAGTTTTATATAATAGCATGTGAGTGATCTGGAATATAAAAAGAGGTTTGATAGGATTAATAATACTGTCATTACAGAAACAGTTGTGTGAAAAACATGTTCTCCCGTGATCACGAACGCTGAAGAGCTCTGGGAGAGCAGGAGAGAGGCGATACGAACTGACAGCTAAATGAACATTTTTAAACTGACCTGGCTGTGAACTAATGTTAAGGGCAGCTGGACTGTGGGCAGTCTCCCGGACTTCATTAAAGCCTCAGAATTCCTGTCAGTGTGAGATAACTCCAGAAATGAGAATCAGTTGTCTAGACCAGTGGTTCCCAACCTTTTTTCCTCAAAGCCCCCATTGCCTGTGTCCAAGACAAGCCAGGCCCCCCAACTCCGACCCACATAGACGCACAGAAAGAATAAAGTGATTAATCACAAACTTTTATTTGCAAAAAATGAACAACGGTTGTAGGTTTTTGTGCTTATACTCCTATATGAACTTTTAATTTAATGTGCACAAATATCTTTTGGTAACCTCAGTGCAGACAAAATTGTGTGCACCCCCTGCAATCTCTAGCGCCCCCCCTATGGGGGGCCCAGACCCCAGGTTGGAAATCACTGGTCTAGACCACTCTCTGCTGCTTTAACAGATGCCACCTTTACGACAGGACTGCTTAACATCGCCAGTATCAACTGGTGACTGAGGGACAGTAGAAGAGAAATAACCTTACCCTAACCCCACCCCCAACCCTAACCCTAACCCCACCCCCAACCCTAACCCTAACCCCACCCCCAACCCTAACCCTAATTCTAACCCTAACCCTAACCCCTAACCCTAACCTTAACCATAACCATAACCATAACCATAACCATAACCATAACCATAACCATAACCATAACCCTAACCCTAACCCTAACCTTAACCTTAACCTTAACCTTGTGTATTAAAGTGAGCATTAAAATACAGGTTAGTGAATTGTTGTCCTGGCATTAAAAAAAGCACTAAATAGTGATCGCCTCTCGTATTTTGATTAAACTATATTTCGTGATGCTGCACGAAAAGTCGTGAGACCGGGCTCCTATCTAACCCTCTTTGCAAGTGTGTGACCTGGAATAAGCTTTAACCCCTAGAACCCCAGCGGAACAGAGCTCTGAGAGTAAACGCCGGTTCTATACTGTTTTACACCAGTTATATTTACTGAAATCAGAGTTTACTGATACACTAAGGGTTCTATGGGTTGGTTAATCTCTGACCATCCGTAGCAATACTTCCAAATTCTTTCTGCTCTGAACACTGTCTGGATGGAGCCTTAATGCATCCATGCTGGCAGTACTCCCAGAATTACAGGGATGTTGAAAAGCAAAAGTACTGAATGCTCCAAGCATTTCTTGGGAGGATTAAGAACACAGCCCGGGGTCGGCCCGGTCAGCCTTCTGTCCAGCGAGAACAACAGGAGGACTGGTAATCCTGGATGACAGCTAAGAAACTGTTCAACACAAGATTTGCAAATTCTACCAGTCACACAACGCACCCCATTATGAAGGATCTTTTAGAGCAATCCCACAGGCATTTTAACCCTCTGAGGTCTGAGTAAATGTAAACATAACAAAAAAGATTTTCAGAGGTCTTCAAACAAAGTAAAAAAAACACACCCTAAAAATGTCTGAAGTAAACTTTTGATGTTTGAACCACAAAGGTAAGAAGAGCTTTCAGAAATGTCACTTCAAATTGCGATAAAATAACAATACCCACTTTTTCGCTGCTCTTTCACGTGCATATTCATTTACATTCATTAGATGGGGGCTGTAACTGTCAATGGCTCTGTGTATGCCTGCATATCTTCCTAACAGGACCTGACATGGATTTGCAAATGTAGTCTATCTGACACAAAGAGCACACTATCTATCATTCACACCCAATACATACATACTAAGATACATCTTCTGCAAGAGACATATGGGACAAACAGGCACATTTTGCTCTTACGTAGTACATTAAGATTGTTTTAATATATTTTTTCTTATTTCAAGAAATCTTTAGACTACAAACAAGTGAAAAACTCACAGAGCTTTAGATGATTGTTTTGGAAAAGCCTAAAACTCCCACTGGTGGGAGCATCGACCTCAGAGGGTTAATGACTGAACAGAGAACCTCCATATACAGTAATTCCCCAGTTTAATGCAGATCAGGAGTCGCGGATTTAGTCAAGTATAAAAAAACCCATTGTGGATTACAGTATGCTAAAGGAATAAAAAAATAATCTGTAGTCTAAATTTCAACAACACTGTCCTAAAGGTTTTTGTTGAATTCTGGTTGAATAGTTGTTTCGCTCAGATCTACTTGATGGAGTACATGTTTACTAAATGTGTAGCAAATGTTATTTTGTATTGAAAAACTGAAAAATGAACAAAAGTATGTATTGTAGAGGCCATGGAGATACTTTCAGAAAAATCTGCACCTTTCAAGTACAAATGCTGACAAGAATACTATTTCAGATTTACTGCTTTCAGTTTATTTGGATACAGGCTTTGTATTTTATTTTAATTTTGTTACGAAAAGGTAACAGTGAACATACCTTTTGAATATACCTTTAAAATGCAGTTAAGGTAAACACTTTGAACCCACTGTAACTTTGAGTGTACATTTATATTGTTTGTACATTGGGGAACTAGAATATACCACAATTGTATCTTTCTTCTGATGGGAATAGGTTTATACTTAACTTATAATCCTTTATTATGAGATGTCATTTATGTTAGTATACATATTATATGAGTTAAACTAATATTAAATATTGAAAATTAAAATTAAATATTGACCTTAGGATATCAAATCTTACTAAAATTGTAAATATGTGTATCCCAGTGTGTCTGTGTTTTTGGAAAACAAACAAACACTTCATATTTTCACCAGAACGGTTTGTTAATTCGATTATTTATTGGCTCAGGTGTATTTGGAGAAAGGAAAACTGAAAAACGTGCAGAGCATGGGAGCCTCCAAAACCTGGGCTGGAAACAATTGGTCTAAACATCAAATTTACACCGACTGCAAGCCTACCAGCAGGACCTCGTCAAGCTTAAAGCCAGAAATCCCAGGCTGGATCTCAGACTGTGTGATGGTTGTAGGATTGGGCTATAAATGATAGGTAATGAGAGCTGCACTTTTCAAAGTGCCACAAAATGCGAGTCACTTTGAACTGACGGCTGCATCATACTTTCCGTTCTGTCTCGGTGACGTTCGGGCCTGAAGCTGAAGATAGGGGATGCCATCTGCAAACACTCACTGACATGGCAGACGCCCAGATCAGGCCTACGCCAGGACACCCATACAAACAAATTCAGCTGACATCATTAAAAACAGTCCTCATCACCTAGCAACCAGACTTCAGTGTCTTATCTGGAGGGGCTGTTCTCTGTTAAACAGCATCAAGCTTGAACCGATTTTTAACCAGACTCTGAGCTCTTCTTAGGGGAACACAATGGCTATAAAAGCAGTTAATACAGTATTCACTGATGAAGGAAAAAAGTAATTTTAACTCAAATTTGGAGCGAAAAATGTTATTAGAGTCAAACTGGAACTAGAGCTGAAAACTACTCAGGCAAGAATGCAGAGGAATACCTGTCATGTCGGGCCATGTCTCACGAAAGCAGGAGGCACAGAAGCAGACTTCCATTGTTGTTCTCCTCTTTTATTTTCCAAAACACAAACCTGGCTCGAGGGCCGATACACATAAAGAAACTCAAACACGATGACCCACAGTGAAACGACGGTGAACCCACATCACACAGAACCCAGAGTGAAATACTTATAGCCCCTAGTGATTCCCCACACCTGTTCTACATGAGGCCTCATTCCTCACCAGACCTGGATCCGAAATGAGGCCTCCAACACCTTTATTGTGACCTCTAGCGGCCACCTTCCATTACAGACCCCCCAGACCTCACAATACCAAAGAGTTCTTGGTCAAGATCACTACTGGTGTATTTATTTACCTGTCTGGTTTACACGTAATAAAGTTAAATACGTCTCTTTATTTATAACTGTCCTGCATTAGTCCCACAAGTGAGAAATTTGCAATTCAGAGGTTTTTTTTCGTAGGTACTAGCCACTAGACTACTGAACTGATTATTCACTTGCTGTCTCATAACACCCATCGAGAGTGTAAGAAGATAATCAATGTTACTTGTCAGTGGTTTTAATACTGTGGATCATTGATGTATGCCATGGTGATGTACCATCTTCTTTAAGAAATTGTTGAGTGAAACAGATTCAGTGTGAAAAACAACATAAATACATTTTTAGTATTTGTTATTAGCAGCAATCAGAAACTCCACAAACACAGTTTTCATATCTCGACATTTTGTAGCCCTGATCTTGATGGGAACCCTTGGATCTTCCAGCCAGTTTACAGATTACCATTAGTATAAGGAGATTCTAACTATTAAAGGGAACCGCAAATGCTGATTCTAGCCTCAGCTTGACCTCAAACTTCAAAGAATGTGGCCTAAAATTCTACATCTTCAGCCAACAAACGGGTTAATAGATATGCAGGCATTTGCTCCGCCAACAAAATAAGCTTTCAACAGCAACGCGTTCCAAACATACTTTGCAAAAAACATAGTGGCATGCCAGATCAACTTGCCATCTGATATTTAGTCTGTCTCTGGGACAGAGGAGCTGTCAAAGGTGCATTTAAAGCAGGGGCAACCTGATAAAGGAGCTAATGAGCCCATGGCATCTCTGTGCTTCAACAGAGAGATCACATTTATGGTTTATGTTAGTGTAGTGGTGGAAAACAGCTTAATGAGTCCAGTAAAGAATCATAAAACATATTCAGATCCCCCTTAGAGTGGTATCTGAGTTTTAAGGACTTGTGTTGACCCTAATGTTAAGTGCTGTGTCAGCTATTGTGCGTGAACTGAAAAGGTAGATTTTAGATGATAAGAATGGCATACAAAGAACGTAGTTCGCTTTGTTCTTTTTATTAACAATAGCATGAAAAAGAAGCCTTTGACCATCGTTAAAATTTAGATTCTCATGCGTTGTATGTCCTGGTATTTAAAATGTTTGTCAGTTAAATTCTGAAGTTTCCTCCCCTTTTCTAATCTCTCTTCCTGCCCTGTATCTCTCACAGGTCTGTTTTGGTGTTACCATGGATTTCCCAGGATTGGTCTTTGTGTTGCTTCTTGTGACGTGTGGGCTCTTCGCTGCAGTAGGAGGCAGCGATGGTGTGCAGGAGTTTGACAGCAGCAATGAAGGTCCTGAGTCTGGATTTCTCTCGGCCTCTCGGAGCCGGCGGTCCCCCGAGACCCCTGCTCAGAACAAGTGTTCCTACACCTTCATCGTTCCCCAGCAGAAGGTTACGGGGGCCATCTGCGTCAACTCAAAGGAACCCGAGTCCGTGCTGGAGAATCGAGTGAACAAGCAGGAGCTGGAACTTCTCAATGCTGAGCTCCATAAGCAGAAGAGACAAATTGAGACTCTGCAGCAGCTGGTGGAAGTCGACGGTGGCATCGTCAATGAGGTGAAACTCTTGCGCAAGGAGTCGCGCAACATGAACTCTCGCGTAACTCAACTCTACATGCAACTGCTTCATGAGATCATCCGCAAGCGCGACAATGCTCTGGAGATATCTCAACTGGAGAACAAGATTCTAAACCAGACCTCAGAGATGCTGCAGCTCACCAACCGCTATAAGGATCTGGAACATAAGTACCAGTATTTGGCTTCGCTGGCTAACAACCAGTCAGCTCTCATCGCTCTACTGGAGGCCCACTGCCAGAGGGGACCCCCTGTGGGGGGACCCCCCGTGGGGGCACCTAGACCGCTCCCCCAACCTCCACCCCAACCCCAGCCCAGAACAACTCCACCCATCAGCAAGCCATTTCAGCCGCCGACCTTCAGTCGTAACAACCAGATCACTAACGAAATTCAGAGTGATCAACACCTCAAAGTGCCGCCACCTCCACTACCCACAATGCCAAGTGGCACTCACACTCCTTTCACTACTGACAAGCCTTCAGGTGAGTTTTTTTGCTCTTTCTATTGGTTAGTCAGTTATGATCATATATCAATTGTTTTCATGGCACCCATAAGAAAGTTTGACAGTCTTTCAACGTAAATAACTTCTAGCACAGGCTTTAACTATAAAGGACTCAAAACTGAGACCAGATCAGCATTAGTTCACAGAACTCAAGATGCAGAGCTCTGGTCTTGGGAACAGTAGGTTACACTCAATACAGAGTGCTAAAATACATCTAAAAGCCTATAGAGTTCTAAAATAAAGTCTAACGGACAAACAAAATTAAGATGGCCAACGTTTTTATTACTTTTATTACTGAATTACTTAAGTTAAAGAAGACGATAGATAAAAAAGCTCCTAAACCAAACAGAAACCCTGCTGGATTGTAGTCTTGGCTGGTTTATCATTTATTATAGATGGAAAAATTTTTAATTACAGCGGTACCTTGACTTATGAGCGTCTCTCTGCCAATTTTTCATTTTGAGTTGAGAGCTAAAATTCGGGTTACGAGTTTTTGTGCCTGCAGTTATTTAGTAAAGGTTTGTTTATCCATGTGTCCGAAGAGAGTGAGTGTGAAGGACAGTCCTGAGAGGAAGCAGATGTGCAATTCATGACCGAGGTGTGCGTGGAGTCGACTCGGCGAATCAAAATATTTTCTAAACAGCGAACATCTATCAATAAGAACCTGGAGGAGCTGCTGATGGTGTGGTTGAGGAGAAGCAGCTCGCAGGAGATCTGTAACGGAGGTGATGATCTGGAGAAGACTGGAGCTGTTAACACAGACCCAGGCGCTTCAGCGAACGAGGCATCAAGCTGCCGGTTAAAGCCAGTCGGGGTTCGAAAATTTTAAAAAGAGGACCAGCAAACGCTGAACAAAACTTAAACTGCAGACTGAAATAAGATCACAGTCTAATATTGATCAATAAATGCAATTTCTTGTAAGTAGTTCCTTCTTCCAGCTTCTAAAACGCTTTCTCCAAATGTGAATGATGTGCATTACCCACACATTTGGCTACAACACTGCTTATTAAATATTTCCAACAATAAAGAAATACCCTCCAATACACTCACAGAAAGAACAGCCTCAGCTTCAGCTTTACAAAGAAAGGACTGTTAAAGTTTGCTTTGAAGTGGACACCATGTGATCTGGTCAAATGATGGACATCCCAAACAAAGCTTATTCAAAAAATGGAGCACTAGTTTTTATGGACTCCACGTCGTGGGAGGTTTTTCAGTCTTTTGTCAAAAATATCTCTGAAGCTGAAGTAAGTGGATTACCCTTTTAGGAGTTATAATACATCTCTGGAAAAAAATAAGACAGCACTGCAAAAATGATCTGTTTATTTTTCTAGCTGCAAGTATTGAACTGAACAGCTTTGCCTTCATTTTTAAGAACTGCTGACAATATTTTTCCTCATTTCCAAATAAGAATATTGTTCTTTAATGCATCATTTTAAAGGAAATGACAAAACATCAGAATAAGAGAAATGATGCAGCGTTTACAGAACCTGAATAATTCAACAAATCTCTCGTTTTCTCTTAAAAAAAAGGCAATAATGAGCTTTGAGGAACTTCTAGTAGTGTTTCACCATCCAACTGGTCTCAGTGTGAGAGCAGAGAGTCGATTACAGCAGTGTTTTAAACTTTTCCTCATTAAATAAGATGTGATTCAGCTGACCACTAATCAGTCCCTCATAAAGCAGAATGAGGTGTTTGTGGAGGAATTTAACAGAAACTGGACTGAAAAAGTTGTCGTAGAGACGCTGAGAAAAAAACTGCAGAGGTCTCTTATTTTTTTCAGGAGCTGCACATAAGAATGACATTTAGCCATACATGTTCTTGGAGAATGCTTGGCTGTGTGTGTACGGGGAAAATAGGAGAATCAAAACGAGAACAGCAAATCAGTCTCTCTTTATATAAACTCTAAATCTCAGGAGAAAAGTACAGAAGGAGCCACAATAGCATATTTATGTCCCTGTGAGTTTTAGCTCAGGGTTGCAGAGACTTGCAAAGAAACACTTAGGAAAAAGATCGTATGTACACAGTTATCCCAACCACAAATGTAGTCAATCCAAGACAAGGCATGTCTGAAACTGAAATCAAGAGTTTCTTTGGTTTCATACTGAAGGCAGAAGGCTTCCACAAGTAACCACTGTGTATACTGTACCTTTGCCTCATCACACATTAGTGCTGGAAATGTGAATATTCATCAAATTCAGTAAAAAAAAATCAGATGTAGAAAGACCCATTTAGCAAAATTTAAGTTAAGTTTAAGCATCTATATCAGAAATCTGAAATAATATTAAAACTATGAACCAATTACCGTAGAAGAATCCATCTTACAGCCCTATCAGGTACTTTTCTTGAGTTAGTAAGCAATTTCAAATAGCCTTGCTCATGTCGTTTCTGGGGTGAGACGTCTGAGTCGGTGTGCAAGAAAGAAATTTGACCTGTAAATCTGAAAAGATAAAAGGGACGTGTCTCTGTCTTTGTCTCCCATGAACAAGCTGGAGTTCACTTGATCTGTTATTTACAACTCTAGGATTTCAGCTGCAAGCTTTCTGGTCCAGAGCACTTTCACTGCAGCTTGTGAAATCGAATTGGTTTTATGTTAACTGCATAACCCTTTTATCGGACAGGGTCGCAAAGCTACAGGAAAACACATACAGCTTGTGTTTGATTGCAAAATACTTAAGTTAACTGTTCCAAGAGCAAGAACTGACACAGTTAATGCATTAATTGGACATTTGTTTTAATGAGAATATGAGGATAATTTGTTTTAATGAGAATATATAATAAAATAGAGGGAGGGCTGGTGCCCAACAATAACCTGGCTGTTAATCACTAAACTGTGCTGGATGCTGGGTATCCAGGACTAGAAATGAAGAACCCTATATAAAGACAAATGTAATTCATTTGAATATGAATTAGTCATTCCTAGAGCAAAATACAAGTGCCTTTATATACTATGTACATTAATTAGGGCTGCAACTATCGAATATTTTTGGAATCGAGTATTCTGTCAATTTTTTAATCGATTAATCGAGTAATCGTATAAATCATACTTATGTGTTTTTAAACAACTATATCAATAGTGGGTTATGCAACATGAAAGGCCTCTTAAAATGAGCAAGCAATTGGCTGT
>JBBJLR010089826.1:0-10391 GCA_037577145.1 Brachypetersius gabonensis | reverse complement strand
TATATATGGTGTTGTTTTATATCAGCCCCCACCTAAATGACCTTCCTTGTGGCCTCCACCACTAAATTATGTGAACAATATTGTTAAAGACTGTTCTTCACTGCTGGACTGTAAAGTCTGCTGTATATTTATCTGGGGTGCTTTTTTCTCCCTAGAGTATATTTTGATGTTGGAGACACCAGCACCATCCTGACCATAAAAAATGCACGAGCGTCGGACTCAGCAAAGTACGAGGTGTTTGTGGAAAATAACCTGGGAACAGACCAGTCGTTCGCACGAGTGGACATCCTGTGAGGGGCTCAGTGAAGCTCCTCTATTTTTTCCGTTTGCTCTCATCTAGTCCTCGCCATCATCAGCAGACTTCAGTTCTTTACTAAAATGCTGAATGTTACTAACTAACAATACATATTAAACAAAATGGTTATTTAAGCTGTATTGTAACATATCAGTGACTCTCGATAAGGGTTTCTTCAAAAAAAGTAATCTAGACTTGTACCAACATGTCATTGAGTGTCTTAGCAATGATGAACATAACATGCCAACAGAGGGATATAATTATATCTCTGGTGTAAATTCTCAAAACACACCCATAAATAAAGAGATTTCTGTTTGTTTTCATGTCTTCTTGTCTTATGGTAGCGTACATGGACAGAGTTCTCCCACACTCCGCACTCTCACGTCTGGGTCTGAACTCCCGCAGCCACCCTTCCGTCAGTTACACATCCATGAAACTCCCATCTCCACATAAAGCTAGATTCTCTGACACTGAACAAAGTCCATGTTAAAGAGTGAACGCGGCTGTGAAATCTGGCAGGACTCCATAGTATCCTCACTGCAGCTTGTAATGTGTGTAATGAAGTGATAAAATAAAGTTTCATGTTTGCACAGACATGCCTGTACATGAGATTTAATGGATGGGTGATCATTTTATCATATTTTTACAATTATGGGCAACCAGAAGTTTGAAACAACATATACTTTATATATATATATATATATATACACACACATATCTATATATATATATATATATATATATATATATATATATATATACACATATCTATATATATATATCGATATATACATATATCTATATATATATATATATATATAAAACACACACATAGTGATATGTGCAATTTTCAAATATACATACATATTAAGAGTGTGAAAAATGTTTAATGCGCCAACCCACTTTTATAACCCTGCTGTTTAAAATTTGCTTTCAGAAGTTTTATTTAAAGGGTGAGAATACTAAAATATTCTTAGGATGGGTAAATAAGAGCAGTTGATGCACTGCAGGTCAGTATTTGAGTTATACTCACATGAAAGGCACTGGATATCAAAAGTAACTGTCAACCAAAGTTTTTTATTACAAACAAAAATACGAAACTGAGAATGACCCGGTGGACTGAGCGGAGAGGGGTGTGTGGGGGTTTTCTGGATGGCTTGTTGTGTAATGAATCAGGTCCACTCTGGAGGTCTCAGAGTGCTCTGCTGTGTGAATACTAATGTCCTGAACTTGAGTTTGAGTTTGGCTCTTTGAGGACCATCCCTATTCTCCATTCTCTGCCGGACGGTTTCAAGGCCCCCGCAGCCCTACCGAACCAAGCCAGAGAAAAAGTTCACAAGAAAGTTTTCAAAGCAGGGAAAAACAAGAGAAAGATAGAAACTACGGATTATTTTCAGTCGTGAGGGTTAAAACCTCGCGCTAGACTTTCGTTAACCCTTGCTGGGGGTCTCTGTCTTCATAAAAACGACGCATTTAACAGAAAAAGCGCATCCTCCTACGACGAGGCCGAGATCTTTCAAACTTTTGTTTTTGCGTGTTGGATTTTGCAGAATTTAAAGGAGAAACACATACAGGCGCACTATTTGTCAGTAGTTTAGGAGCATATCTGAATCTGCAGAGTGATTAGAATAATGTATGATATCTGATCTAAAATATGAGGCCCTGGGGAATTTGTATTTGTGCTTTTTAAAATAATTTGATTATTTTTATTAAGATGAATTCGATCATTTTAAAAACTGGGAACAGAAAATGTATCTGACAAGAGGATTACCCCATATTTCGTCAAGATATGAAGCTATATTTGTACAAATGAATTTCTTTTCAGTTTTTAATGAACATAAATGTTTCTATAACGATTCAAAAACACTAAAATAAGTTTCGTTTCCTGTGCGGGCCCCACCTAACCGGGTGTTGCCGCTTTAAGAGTCGGGGTGCCTTGAAACCGCCGAGTTCCATGTTTGTATCTTGAATTTGAGAGCTGAGCCGAACTCCATGTTGTTACAAAGTTTATCATCAAAGGGTGAAACTTTTAATTTTTTGTTTTCGCGGTTTTTCGCTAGGTTCCAGTAATGAGCGTGTAGGACTCGCCTCCAGCCGGCGTGTGCGTGCAGTATGCTCTCTCTGGACCTGTGGAGGAGGCTCTAGGAGGTTCAGAGCAGCTTTAGAGAAGTTTGAGCGCGCGAGCTGGTTCCTGCAGGAGAGAAAACACACTGCCCTCAACTTTCTGGAATTTTACGGATCTCATGGACCTCCCGTCCTCGTCGGTCATCACGCAAGTGAGCAGGGACGAAGAGGCGAGCGCTCCTCTGCGGGAGAAAGGTGAGCTGGAGGGTACTGGGGGGGCTGTGGAGGGAGGCAGCCCATGTGAGAGTCAGGGTCTGCTCCATCAGAACCAGCTCTGATCCTGGTCTTCTCTGAGAGACTCTGGTCCCGCACTGTTTGACTGGTTAGTGAGAGGAGAACGCAGGGTGTCATGAAGTGTCTGCTTGAGTAGAAACGTGGTTTTGGAGCAGGTGATGGTGGAGTGTGGATCTGCTGGTTGTTGGTGAAGCTGGAGAACTTTGGAAAGTTGGAAAGTTTTGCTGTTTAGAGGGAAAGGGGCGGAGGGATCTTGATCTGCTGACCTTCTCCAGAAAGAAGAAAGTTGGTTAATGTACTTAAAGACCATCATATATAAAAGCCATACCATCCAAATTTTTCTAAAAAAAATATCACCTTTAATTCAGTCTAGCACTTGTAATTATTGTTATTCATTATTTTTTCATTTAGTTTGCTAAAACTGCAGTGAGCGGGGAAGGCCTCGGTATCCCGCGTACTTTAGTTGTTTCCACACGCTTGCGCATGTTTGTCCATTTACTTAAAGTCTGTTGATTGACCAGCAGATATTAAATGATGCTGATTTGGCGTTGCCATTCATGATTTCTCGGATAATTAACTGGACTTGAATTTTCTCTTAAAGCAGTCTAGCATCTCTCACACTTGTTTTTTTTAACTGACAGGGGGACACCCTTTGTAGCTTTAGTTGTTTCCCCAAGCTTTCTTACAGAATATCCCTGTTAAATCAATCTAGCAGGCCATGATCAGACCTTCTTGTGCTGAAACTGAACAGAAAGGGAAAAACGCTGCAGCCCAGATGCTCCAGTCGTTTCTCCAAGCTTGAGCTTGGTTTGGCTGGGCCTGACAGTAGGCCTCAGTGTCACCACATTTAGGGCCAGTTTCCTGGACATGGATTAAACCCAGTCAGGGGCTGAATTGTAACGCCAGTGGTGATTCACCATTGTAAATCCTCTTTATTGTACGGGAAGGCCTGGTACTGTTCTGGGAACCCGACCTATTTGGTGCTCTGTTGCAGACTGAGCAGGGATCTGAGACTGGGCCAGCTCTGATGTGTGTGAAGATTTCAGTTTTACAGCCGGTTAAAGGCTGGGGATCATGTGATGTACACTGTGTGAACACTTTCATGCACACTTGAAATTCGCGTTTCCTTCATGTTTTACACTTCAAACCCACCCTGATCGCATCATCTGTGGTAATGTGGTGTAAATGAGTTTTTATCTGTCTTTATCTGCTCAAGGCTAGCGGCTGTGATGTAAACAGTCTGCTGGAATGCTTTAAACTGCGTTAAACATCCTTTGGTAAATGGTTAACACGTTCCTGCATTTTTATTTCACTTCTGATGATGTTTGTGGGCATATAATTTAAATGTACATGGGCAAAGGTCATTAGTGTGTACTGAAAGAGAATGTTTTATATTTGTTGAATGCTGTTCGACAAGTTAAGTGGTGTCTGTTGTTCCAGTGATGCATGCGGTTCTTTCTGAAGTCTTGCAAAATTTTAATATGCAGTTATTACTGACAAATGGTGAAGATGAAAAAGAAATGGCTTTTTCCAAAATGGTCGTTTCAGTTGAAGGAAATGTAGAAACATTTTTATTCCAAACAGTTTGGGACAACTTGTATCCTAGAATTTCTTAGAAGGTAAAGAGCAACTGGTATTTTCAAATGTTGTCAGCAAATGAAAAAGTGACCAATATGTGTGGCTTGTGCTTGCGACACTGCTTCAGCCTAAATCAACGAAACCTTACTTCATAGACCGTCTCGGGTGATGGGCTGAATTTGTTCTTGGGTAACTCAAGAACTTTTTTTTAATATATATTTTAACAGGACTTTAACCCTTTACAGACAACATTCATTTAACTATCAAGCCAAACTCAGCAACTACTAGGATGGATACTGAGAAACAATACTAAATTAGTATTGGTTCTCCACAGGTTACTACTGAAATATTGAACTGTTTCCTGGACAAACTGCCACTGTGTGCATTTATGCAACATTACTGCATTCTAACACAACTGCGTTTTCAAATGGTTAATGATGAAGGAGGGGTGGGAGCACATCACCACCAGATGTGTTGCATATCTTTTCACATCTTTTCATGTTAAGGTGTCTTTCATGTGAATTTTATGTAATTTCTCTTGAGAGTAGTATAAAAGTATTGATAAGCAGAATCAGTATCAATATCAGTACCAGTTATGTTGCAACAATACTCATCACTATTGACTACCATGACTTACGTGGTAAATCAGGGTGGAGGTAGCTCAGTGGGTAGGATACTTGCCTCTGGACCATGAGGTCATGGGTTCGAATCCTACCTTCAGCACCACCACTGGGTCCCTGAGAAAGACCCTTAACCCTAAGTTGCTCCAGGGAGACTGTCCCCTGTAGGTAGTGAATGGAAGTCGCTTTGGATAAAAGCGTCTGATAAATGCCGTAAATGTAAATTATAGGTAATGAACATGTGAGGGATGTAAATTATGATTACTGATCTATTGGATTTGTTGTTTTTTGTACTCGTTAATCAGTGAAAACCAAGGTAATCTTGAAGCTGTAGTCCTGTTTTATAAAGCGTATCATGTTTTGGTTCCCAGAGGACTGTAGGCCCCACTTTCGCGCCATTGTCTGTAGCTTAGAATAAATCTTGAATATGAATATAGGTTGATGGTATAAACCTCTGTGTTGCGAGAGTGTCTCAGAGCAGCTGTTTGGCGCGTGAGCGCTGTGTGTTTTACTGAATGGAGGACCTGAAGTGGGTTCTGCACTGGTGGTCTGTGGGGAGTGCCTTTCTGGTGCAGTTTAGCCATAGAGAGCAGGATGGCACACAGACCCCTGGACTTGTTTTTCTGACCACTGTGTTTTCGCTAGCACTCCTTGTTCTTTGCAAACATACAGCTCTGCTGTGGACTGACTGCAAAATCATTGTTTTCCTGACCGAACTGCAGCAGGACCGAGGAGCTCAGCGTACTTTAGTATTTCTCAATTCTCTCTTTTCACATAATGAGCACTGAAGGGCTTTCACTTCTTTTAGCTGAACCTCAATTTCAAAAGTCAAAGTGAACTTTGTCATCTCAGCCATATACAGAGTTCCACAGTGTACACGTATTGCAACAAACATAAGATGTTGTGCGACACACAAAACAGTACAAAGAAACATTTTTGACATTAAACATTTTCAGAACTTTATACTCGGATGTGAACTTCCAGGGCTTGGACTGTGGGGGTAGTCGTAACCAGGGGTTTGAAAATTCTTCTGCTTTATTATATTGTATATTACATTTATATTATTACCAATGAATCTACACGTCTTCTTGTTAGTATGAAATAAACTCCTCATTGTGGCTGAAGTATTTGACTTTTATTTATATTTAGACACATTGCACTGTTTAGGAAGCGAACATCACACCAGAATGTAAATACATATAACTATATGTAAAAGTGAAGAACAGCGGTGGGGTGAACTAACTACAATAAGTAACAGATTATTTGCCTATCAAATGTGATCCCAGCCTATTAAATGTACCTCTGAAGCTGAAGGCTGTTCACTGGAAGCACTTTATCCCCAAAGAGGTCACGATAAGATACTATCATGAGATTCGGGCTGTAATATGATATTATTCCGATACTGCAAATAATTTGATTGGATGTTGGATTTGGCAACTTATTACTTTCATGTGTCATTTAAAAGCTTTATAAGTCAAAAGGAAAATAAGACCCTCATCTCACCTGAGTCTTCATGTTTAATTCCAGCTAATCTTTACCTTTCATTTTTCACTGAAGAACAAGGTTTTGCACCATCTTGTGGATTTTAGAAGCAATGTTAATCAGACTGGACATATTAAATATTATATGAAATGTGAAATTATGAAATGTATCCATTTTTTGACACTCTTTTGATTATATATGTGTATTATATTGTGTTGAAAAATGTGGCAATATTTTGACAGTTTAGTTTCTCCGCAGTAATTGCTTCAGTCCTTCTTACTGAAAGAAGGAAAATAATAATAAACACAATTCAAATACATTTTAATCCGGAGTAGAGCTGAACATGTCTTTATTCACTCATTTTGCACAGCTTGGCTGAGGTAGTGCAGAACGGGGATATTGTAAGTCAATGATAGTAAGTCAATTTGTGTATAATGATTTTATTTATGTGGTTCTTGTTTTGTTATTTTCCGTATGACTTATAAAAAGTTCAAGAAAAGTGTATATCTTCAAATATTTTACAGAATCAAAATAATGCAACAATAATAAAAAAAAAGACCATTTTTATTTTTATTGTTTTTAATGTCTAAGGAGCGTTGTAATTTATTGAAACATATTTTAATGCTTTCTGGCAGCTATTCTACACTGTATTCAGACTCGGAGCTCTGAAGTGCGAAGGGAATCAATAAAAGAATCCCTAATAGCATCTGCATCAATAAACTTTATCTGTTCTATTGCTGTTTACTAGATTTGTAACCTCTCTCTCACCATATCTGAAATAGTATGCTTGTGGTTTTGTGTAGAAATGTATGCCAGTGTCTGATTTTAGTGCAAAATGATGATCTTAGTAATTTCATTTTTTGTGCAAGTAAACTTGGGGTGGCCAGTAGAGGCCATTGTGGGTTCTACAAGTAGGGGTATCTCACGACTGGTGACTACACACCCGCTAAAAATGGGACAGCAAGTAATAGGTTGGTCTATTAAAACTGTGGCTGATATCATACCAATAAAAATAGGAATTGTTTTCCGTTAATCTGCAAACTTTACACTGACACCTGATATATCATGTATTCCTGAAACTGTCTCAGGCAGCAGGCAAAATATCTTTACCCACTAAGTTAAGCAACGTTGTCCAAAGTAGCTTTTAGAGACTGTAAACTCTTCTAGTGTCTGGTTCCATTTAAAGCACTATGTGAACAGAGCATTAGTATTGCATTTATACTGCTACATATAGCAACTGTGACGCCTATTAATGTGCACTATATGGACAAAAGTATTGGGAAGCCTACCCATTCAGTCTGAAGTGTTTCAGCCGCATGCTTCATTCTAAAGGATAAACAATGATTGGAAATAGTTATGTAAGAATAAATTTGAATGAATTATGAAAGTATATTGCTGGTTTATAAAAAAAACAAGTATGAAACTGAAGGAACATGTAGAATGTAGGCCTTTATAAAACACTTTGGCGAAGCCGTGCCTTTAATTTAACCCTGGATAAAATAATTTGACTTTTAGACCTCAATTTACAAGAACACTCGGTAGCACTCACCCAGAGCTATGATCGGTTAGAGGCTCGTTTACATATTGCAGCCCTCTGTTATGTTAGTATTGCAGAGATTTATATCATGACAGTCGATATACTGTACTGTGCTGGTTCACTTCACCGCTGTGAAGAACTCCTGACTCGGCACGTTTCTCTAGAATGGAGCATTTGACATCACATCACTCACAATGACTTTGTTTTCTACCGATTTAGTTATGCAGGTATTTGGAAAAATCCCCGGGATTTAAGCTTGGCTGTGAAGGCTTTGTTTCTTTGCTTTCCTGTAGCGTCTGAAATGGCAGCCTCTCTCTGCAGGTGACCTGCTCTTCTTTTCCGCTTCTCGTGATTTGCTTAGGAAGAGTGATAAGCGCTTTTGTCATTTGAATGATGTTTTTCTCAGGATAATAGCAGTGCAGCGTAAACCTACAGCTATGTTTCAGCACACACTGCTTTCAAAAGAGGCGAACATACATGCTGATGAAATGTCCTGTTCTCTCTCTCCTGGCTCATCAAGTGTTCGTCCTGATGAATGAAGAGACTGTTCAGTGAGTGCAGTGTGTTGCATTGGCAGAAATGAACAGCATCCAGCATGTTTTGTCATATTTTAATGTCCATCTCTGAATAGACCAGTGACCAGTGGTTTCTCATACAGCACATGCACAAGCTGTATGTTGCTAATACTTCAGATGTTTCTATGGTTTCAGTTTTCTGCTCTTGATTGTTTTTGTTTTTTCCTCTCTTTATTTCATTTGTATTTTAAGTGTATGTAAAATAACACACAAACCTTATTTTATTGAAACGACTGAAATAATTTTAAATGTGGCTCATAAAAGCAATATATTGACTAGTTATGCTTGAATCAGGATTTTTTATTTTTTTTGTGACCCACAGTGGCCACCCCTCATAATGATTCAGGTGGGTGCGGGTCATAAAAAGCTGACCCAACACTGACCCACAACACCCAAAATCGCCGCACTTCCTCAGTATTACTCATTTTGTTTCTATTCACATTTTCTTCACATTTCTATCCCACACACTCGCTCACTTCCTCATGCATGTTCAGCAGTTTGCATGTTTTCCACAATAGAATGCTGTTGGCACTCTTTTCATGCATAACAGAAGAGGAATATGTCAGACTACAAATGCATCTGTTGTTAGTTTTTACTCTCCAGGCCATTATAAAGTACATGCATTAATGAACATGAATGCTGCTGCTGTTTCAATTCAACACTACATGCGTACTACACAGAGGACCAGTATTTCAGCTGGACTGAAAAAAGGGGGAAACAATAACAGTGGCCTCTCATCAATGTCACTGAGTTTATTTTAATAGATTCATTTTCATACTTCACTAGCTAACCTGCAAGTGGAAATCGCAGGGCCCTCCATTATAGGAATGGATGCTCAAAAATGTATCCTTTCAGAGTTTTCAGATGAAGGAGGAAAAAAGTCAATTGTAATCGCAATGCATGCCAAGTATGAGGAGAGGGTACAACAAACAAACCTGTCTAATGCGGGTTGGATCCCACATGAAAACACAGCGTCCCGCTTCTTACGAACTGTTCAGTCAAACAACAGACGCATAAAGGAAATTCCCTGTGAGCACATTGAATGTAGTCATGTTTTTTTTTTTTTTTATATCAATCCCAGCATGTAGACAGTGGGGTTTCTTATCTCTGAGGGGGCTTTCTTCTGCTGAGTGTACGAAACTTTCAGGGCATATCTTGTTTTCATTTAAGGAATAATGCTTTCGTTTTTCAGCTCAGATTTATCCTTTTGAGAGGACCAACTTTATCAAGAACAGTGCTTTCCTCACTCTGCTATATATTTAGTTTTATTCAGAAGGCAAATGAATAATATTTCATAAATAACAACTTCAGTTTAACCCTTTAATGTTTTAAGTTTATTATTTAGGTGTTATTAAAGTGTAGTATTCTTTAACTGCCATGAATTAGCATGAACTCCTGTAAATGAAAGGAATCTATCTATCCATAACTATCAGTAAGTTAGATAGTTATGGGAGAGAGAAACTGGAGAGTGGACCTACATATGGGCCCTTCGGATGAAAATAGGGGCTAAAATGAGTGAGATACAGCAGGAAAACCATAAATACTACCATGCAGGCAGACTCCAGAGCCAGCATCACCATGTGACAGCAATTGCTGTGGTACTGGTCTTCTGTGTATCTGATGAGAAAGAAACTTTTCTTTTGGATTCTTAGGATAAGGTGTTAGGATAAGACTTGTTAAGTTTCTGCTCGGTTTAGTGTAAGTTTTTTTCCACTAAATCATCAGTCCAGTTTTTCTGAGTGTGTAATTCACAAGACATTTTCTTGATTCATAAGTGGTATGGAAACCCGTGTCTAAATTAGAAATATCTGAATTTTGGCCATATGTTTCCACTTTCACATTAAGTTTTTATGTATTACACTATTATTGAGTGCTCTGTGTGTGTGTGTGTGTGTGTGTGTGTGTGTGTGTGTGTGTGTGTGTGTGTGTGTGTGTGTGTGTGTGTG
>JBBJLR010089805.1:0-10392 GCA_037577145.1 Brachypetersius gabonensis | reverse complement strand
TGTGTGTGTGTGTGTGTGTGTGTGTGTGTGTGTGTTGTGTGTGTGTGTGTGTGTGCTGTGAGTGCAGCAGTTCTGGAATGTTCAGTTCTTGTTCAAAACACAGCCTATTTTGAATTCACTGGTTTTGTGATGTCACAAAAACCAACACATTTGCATATCCTTGTCTAATAGACCTAAGACCCCTAGTTCTGCCCATTAACATCAAAGTTAACAGGAGTCTTTTGGCATGAACTGTTTTAACTAGACAGGCAGTTTAATTTGTAGGGACAAAGACAGGTTGGAAAATGGTCATATAAAAACAAATCCTGACTGGTTTAGTGTATAAAACCATATAAGTATCATAAGCAGACCTCAAAGAAAGAAATAAAATACACAGAATGAGAGTAAAACAAACAAACTGTAATAAATACATTAATTAATGAACAGTTTGTGATGTTTAAATGCATTAAATAAAGCTTAATATGGCAAGTGCTTTTAACTATCGTAATAAATCTAAAACGTGGATTTCGCTAAGAGTCAGTGGCCATCTGAGTCAGGACGAGGTGTTTGGACGTGACCCAGGTTTAACCTCAAGGTTTGAGCTCGACTCAAACATTACATCACACCCCCTTCAGCACCGCGCTCCACCGCAGCACTGCTGGCTTTTTGCTGACGTTTTGTATCTCCAAAAGCCTTTCAAAACGTCCCCTTAATGATTTTGGGCCTGTGCGTTTGGTTCAGAGAGCCATAAATCAGTGCGTTCGTGCCTGGGTAGGAATGTGCTCTGCTGTGTGCTTGAGTGACCTGATCCAGATGTGCGTGTGGCTCTCTGTCACTGCTCCTCTCCGTTCGTCTTCCTGAGCTGCTCTGATTGCTGCAGCATCTGTGACACCGCGCCTGCCCTGCACAGTCGAGTATAAACACAACTTCCAAACAATGAAAATGAATTAACTCGTGTTTAGATTATCTTCATATAAACCTTCAGCCCGTGTTTTCAAATCACCTCTTGGGCCGGACGGCGGTTTATTTTCTTTCTAGGCTAGCAGAAGGTCATCTCCTCAGTTAGCCGCATGTCATGTTCTTGAGAGGTTACTGTTCATCTGGTTCCTTTAGGTTCTAGATGCGTTACAATATTATTTTTTATTTCCACTTTGCACAACACAGTAGAATCTGCCGCACCTCCAACAGAGCAATTTTCCAGCAATTTCACTCTTCTGTCAAGAGCACCTTTTGACATCTCTCCCACTTCTCTTGGGAAATAAATTATTTTTAGGTATTCACTATGTATTCAAACACATTACTAATTAATCATATATGAAAGAATTTACATTTTTTTAAATTGTATGTCTTTTACTTAACTCCTCTTGTGACACGTGTGGTCTTACGCACCAAAAACACTCACAATTCATTTCTACATGAAAATTTCATGGTCAACCATTTGAGAAATGCATGATGTTTTGGATCAATGAGGTGCTAATTTAGCTAAAAAGAAATGAAGGCTTATTTCCTACCAGCTGTCATTGTGTCACATCATGGTTTATGTGGTTTCTGACACTGTATGACTGATTTCTACAGAAATGGACAGAAGTATGAAATTCAGACTGCTATGGCTGTTTTAGAGATGTACCTTTGTTCATTTTTATACCTTTTAGGGACCCTAGTCCCTTTTACACAATCTCTTCTACCTGTAGATATCATGGTTTCATAGATTAACCGTCTCTAATTATGAGATCTAGCACAGTAACCTGGAACTAGAAATGGAGAGACGTAGGAAATTTTACTGATGTACTTTTTTATACTAGTAAGCTCCCTAGTCTCTTTCACACGTTCACTTTTACCACATTTGTGACCTCTATGTGTTCGGCTCCTGAGGTAGACACTCATCCACTGTAATCTGTGAGTGTGTGTATAGTTAGGGTATTCACAGACTATGTGTTGTGGGTGTGTTTTGCATCCATAATTTTTAATTTTATAATATTATTTTAGGTTTTCTCATGTGTATTCAAACACATTTCTCAGAAATCATTGTTCTGATGATCGATGTCCTACATTTGAAAAACATTATTTCTTCCCCTGAGCTCCACTTTTGACACATATGTGGTATTGTGGACCAAAACTGTCACAAGTAATTCTTGAATGACCAAATTCTCCATAGCCCTTAGAATGAAAGAGTTACTGTGTCTTTAATGCGGATATATGTAAAAGAGCACTTTTCTGATTGACTGCCTGAAGCAGTGCCAACCAAAACACTCCTTTTAATATCAGTGTGAATGGGTGGAGCTAAACTGTTGAAGGCCAAATAAACAGACATGTGCATAAAACCCAGGCTATATTTTGCATCTTAATTTCCATATGGCACTTTAAATAAATAGTACAGTTTTGTAAATTTTATAAACTGCTTCATTAAATAAAACGTTTTCCATCAAATTCCATCAGTTTAGCTTTGAGAGTGAAAATATGATGGGTGTGTTTTTCATACATGGTTTCAGAGAGAAGCATCAAAAATCCGCCCCATTTGAGGCATGCGTGTGATGATTTATGCATGAACTTTGCACAATGTTGGTGGCTGTAGGAATCCATGGCTTAGCTACACAACCTTGCAGCTCTGGTGCAAAACAAAAAAAGCACATTTCAGATGCCATGCATGGCTTAACTAAATAATTATATGGCAGAAATTGCATTCTTGTTTGTTTTTTCATTGTATTTTTTACCAAAGTATTCATTTAAGCTCTAATATTTAAGTTTTAATCACCTTTATATTCCTTTAATCTCCTTTTGCTAGGGCTGAGTGGTCCTTTTGTGCTTGTTTGAGCTTCTGCAGTTCAGACACAGCTCCGATTTCCTCTAAACACCCCTATTCTCTAAGCATCCCCCGTGCTGTCAGTGACATTACCTGAGTGAAGCCGCTCTTCTAGTCACACACATGCTGTGAGCTGGCATTTCAGCAGCTGGGATCCATATTCGACCTCCATTATTCACTCTGCTCTCATCAGTTAGGTGGAAAAGCGGCTTCCACCTTCAGCTTAAATCTCACTACCCGCACTCTCACCCAACCAGTGCCTTGGTGGCTTTCCAGTGCTGTTTTTTCCATTTGATGTTTGCTTTAGAGGTTGATTGCTGAATGTGTTTGGATCCCGAGGTGGTCAAACATGCATTGTGTGAATGTAGTCTGGACTATTTGGCTGCATTCACAGTCTACAGTCTCCACTCATAATGTTCAATGTCACTCCCAATTCTCCCATTTTAGGCATTCTCCTGTGTATTCAAGCACATTACGATCGCTGTGATCGGATGTTAAATGATCCATGTTCTACATTTTTATTTTATTACTTTCCTACTTATGATGCTCAGGTGATGTTATGTACTAAACAAACTGTCATTCATTTTTACACGGCCATTCTCTTTAGAATTAAACAGGTACTGTGCCTTTAAGAAGGACTTATGTAAAAGAGCTCAATTCTGATTGGCTGTCCTGTATTAGGCCTGATTTGCAATCCAGACCAAAACACTCATTTTTACTTCTTGGTTGCTTCCCATTGCTGCTTAAATCATTTGGTTTTAGCTTTAGTGGTCGATTGTTCTCACGATTTTAATATGTTCTAAAAAATACACATTTTATGAAAACAAGTATGAAGAAGAGCGTATCAAATACAGACAGCCTTGTTTAGATAGGTTTTGTGGAATGCATGGCTCCAGTTGATCCAAGATCCAAGTGTGTCGTTATGAAATAATACATTTGAAGAACACAGCGGTGGTCTTCACCGCAATGCAGACCGCACAAATGGGGGGTGGGAGGGGGAGAGGGAGGGCCCTGGTGGCCACAGAAGGTTGGGTGAATGAATGAACTAAATAACCGAGTTTCGTTTTAACATGGAATGGATACTGTAACACCTCAACTATCTTGAAAGTAACCCTGAAATTTTAGTGGCAGTCAGAAAAGTCTGATGAAGAGAAGGTGCCGGACACAGTTACTGGGTCAAAGGAGCTGCAACTGTGACTGAAGTTTCTATAGTTTGTTTTGAGATTTCACATTCAAATTAACTATAGATGAAGTGCAAAACTGAACTATTGATCCTTACAACCCACAAATGCAGACGGCCAACATAGAACACATAATCAAAGCTTTTGTTGAAACAAAACCAGGACGGTTCAGCTCTGCTTGCAGTCAGAAGCTCTACAAAGCACATATTTTATTTTACTTTAGATCAAATGTTTGGTCACTCCAGACATAACTATCCTTAAGCCCCCTGAAACACCAAACCCACCCCTGTAAGAACATTCCATTTACTCAGCACCGGCCAAACCTCTTGAAAGGGGATGGCGATGTCCTGAAGTAAGAGAATGTTTGTTGGAAAATACTTCCATGTGTGAACTTCACCTTCATCTCCAAGCTCAAATCCAACAATCTGATCCAGACAGTCACACACAGACTGATGATGTGGATCAGATGTGTTCAGGACCTGAAATCCGAGAGAAACAGAAGAGTCTGGTGACCACTGGTTAATTCCCACCTATAGATGGCACTCTTGGTCATTTGGATATCTCAAAGTCCTCAGAATGAAACCGCAGTTAATATTATAGAGAAATTTGACCTTTTTCCATCATTCAGATTAGTTTGATGTGATTTTTGGAATCAGTGTTCTTGTATGTAACTACAGTCATTTTATTTACTCTCCAAACTCACTGCTGTGTTTTCAAACGTAATGTTAATGATGGTAAACTGGTATCTAAAAAAGAGGTTTGGGACTATTTTGCCTGCATATACTCCTCCTCTATGAATTGATTTTAAAATATGTTTTAGGCCAAAACATCTCAAAATGATTAGAAAAGAACGTCTCAGACAATCAGGTATCGTTTCCGTAACCATTGCAGGTACTAATCTTCTGTGTTTAGACATTAAAGCTTTCAGAGACATTAAAGCTTTATGACTTAAATATTGAAATATGCAGTAATTATAGAAACTACATAAAAACCTTTTGTCATTACATTGTATACGTAAATAGTTTATTCTATTCTTACATATCTGTACATGAACATGTAGCTACATTACGGAATTCATTAAGGTTATTGTTATCAATTTTGTAGTTTTTATGTCATTCTTTTGCTCTATTTCTGTCTATTCCTGTAAATTTAAATCTTTCCTTTTCCTCCCCCGTTTTCTTCCTTATGATATTCCCACGGCATCTTTTCTTCTGGTATTACACTATGATTATGCAACATTTTCCTGCTCATATTACATGTTGTTTTCCAAACAAATATAATATAGTATAATATATCATTTGATTTTGTGTCTTGGTGCCTTTGTATTTTTGCACATTGAAACTGTCATCTGACTGGTAAGAGAAAGACACTATATAATTCAAACTGATATAGAAAAACAGATCACGATTAGCTATAAGAAAATATCACGATTAGCTATAATTTGCTTTATTTTCCTGTCTTTTCTACCTATCAACAATGTAACCTGACTTGGAGAGCTTTGCACAAGAATTCCAATGTGGATGGACTGCTGGTCTCATGCACAAATGGCAAATAAAAATCTTGAATCTTGAATCTTGAATAACAAAACAGACTTTCAGAAACTGAGTGAACCCATCATTTATGGAAGAAAACTGATTTTTTTTTTTTTGCAGTAAACAAAAGAGAAAATTTCAAGCCCACTATTAATCATATCTGGTTTATTACACAAAAATATATCATTTACACCCACTGGCCTTTTGACAAATAACTTTGTTCAGTCTGTAAAAGTGATGGAAAGGAGCTACACAGTAAACACACACATGCTGAATTTGGGCTAAATGGGAAATAAAAAATGGACTTACAGTGTAGGGACATTTTAGGGCTATAAAATACCTTTTTGGTGTGTCTGAGTGTGAGTTGGAGCTTATTTAAAATCCATACAGGTTAATAATTTAGGTAAACTCTGGGTCCTATTTGCATCTTCAGGAAATGCTCTTCAGGGCCCGCTGTGCTGTTTCATGGTGGGACCTGCAGGGAATGAGGAAAGAATCAGCTCTCTGAGGATCAGAAATCCTGCTGACTGCTTTCTAACACTAGACTCCGTCTCCTGCGTGTCTCTAATAGTCCAGGGTTCTGTTGTTTCACTGCAGCAGGTGGTGCTGATACGGGAGCCATATGTGCATTAGTTACCTGTCGTGGATGACTGGGAACGGGGCCCTCGGTGAAAGTGTTGGAGACTCAACCCTCTCAGTGCTTTCTTCATCTATTAAAAACAAAGATAAACACATTACAATCCAAAATAGATGAACAAACATAGAAATGAATAAATGAAACCAGGCAGTTGAACACAAAACTATAGAATATCGAATTTTCAATATAGAAAATAAACCACTACAGGCTATATAACGAACTAACTAACTAAATAAACAGACAGCTAGATAGATAGATAGATAGATAGATAGATAGATAGATAGATAGATAGATAGATAGATAGATAAGCAACCAAATAAACATACACATAATTAAACAAATAAAAATACAATGATAAATATAAGAATTTTAAAAACATAATAAACTAATAAAGAATTAAGCCATGGATAACTGAATGAATGATCAATCAAACAAGCAACACACAAACATTTATTAGTAACTGAATGATTAAGAGAACAGATAAAGAGTGTACTAACATTTAAAAAAAACGCATAAAGTAAAAAAGCAAACAAAAAAAACAAACAAACTAACAAAACAAACAAGCAAATTCCTTTCTTACCGTTTTGTTGATTCCGGAAGCTGCGGGGCGCCTCCTCTCCGTGCGCTTTTACGCACTGCGCGCTGTGCGTAATTGCTTGCGTAACTGTGCCGCGCTGCGCGTGCGGGCCACCGTCGTTCTCGCTCGCTCCCAGCATGGAGCGCACCCCCAGCAGAGAGCTGGCGCTCAGGAAGGCCCAGTTCGCCCCCCGGCCCACCTGGCAAGTGTAGATGCCGCTGGTGGAGAGGAAGGCCGGGTGCGCTGGGGGCTGTGGGACGCTCCCTCTGTGGCTGTGATCCGGGCTCGTGGCCGTTTCTGCGAGAGACCAGATCTTTGGTTTGGCGCTGGAGGACCTCTGAGACCCCGGAGCGTCTGGAGAAAGACCCCCGGAGCTCTGCTCTTTGTTAGAGACCGAGCTGACCGCGTGCCTCGAGGATGGAGACGGTGAGGTCCGTGGCGTCTCCAGGTGTTCCCTGCTGCTCTGCTGCTCCTCCGCGATCTCCTCGCTCCGCTCCCCGCGCTCTCCCTCAGCCTTGTCCATGTCAATGGTCTCCAGGTCGATCTCCTCCTCCTCTTCCTCTCCCTCCTCCTCGTTCTTGTCCTCCTCGTCGCTCTCGGACAGTCTGCCGTCCACGTCATCTGCACTGCGCCCCCACGTGACCTTGTTCTCCTTCTTCAGCCTCCTCCTGGCGTTGGCGAACCAGGTGGACACCTGAGTGAGGGTCATCTTGGTGATGATGGCCAGCATGATCTTCTCGCCCTTGGTGGGATATGGGTTCCTCTTGTGCTCCTGCAGCCACGCCTTCAGGGTGCTGGTGGTCTCTCTGGTGGCGCTCTTTGCCCTGTTGGGGTCTCCATACTGGTAATGGCTGTAGGGGTAGAAGGCGGGAGGGGTGTGGAGGGCCAGTCCTGCAGCCTGAGCTCCCGGGGAGTCCTTCAGCTCGTACTGAGAACCCTGAGGGGCAGCATTAAACAGGACAGATTTAAAAACAGTCACATACCCAATCAATCATACAATCCACAACTATTTAATCTATCTATCTATCTATCTATCTATCTATCTATCTATCTATCTATCTATCTATCTATCTATCTATGCACGAATTCTCTATAAATTGTTAACGGGATTAAAAATAGTTAGGCCTGTATTTTATTGCTAGATATGAGGATAAAGGTAGGTTATTATTGTACTATTAATATATATACGAAAAAAATTTAATTAAATTCACATCTTAATGTCAATATGTCTGAGGTGAAGTGAAGTGAAGTGAAGGACAGCAAATGTGCAGTTGTGCATTGAAATGGTGTGAATATTTTCGTCAAAAGGGACGGAAGAGTGTTTATATTATTCAGTGTAAAAGAGGCTGTAACCAAGGCCTGTCAAATGCAGGACTGTCAAATGCGACAGTTTTGCATGTTTTATGATGCGCCGGTGTCTGTAAACGGTAATACAGATTAAACGTGTGTGTGTGTGTGTGTGTGTGTGTGTGTGTGTGTGTGTGTGTGTGTGTGTGTGTGTGTGTGTTTGCTTGCTGGATGTAATAATTAGTAAGAAAGGAGGAATTTAGTGACCAGTATAACGCTCACGATTAACGTGTCTTAGCAAGGATTTAAATAAAATAAATATGTCTGTATTTATTGGAAGAAAAGCTAAAAAAGCACTTTAAAGTTTAATTTCCTCCAGTTGAACAGAAAGACTGAAACACTGCGGCTCTGATTTTTCACCTCCATTCATTTAAAAGAACAAAATAAAGGCCTGAGTTAAAACCTAATTTACATTCTAAATTACCTTCTAAAATGAAAACACAAATATTATCATAACAAAGAGTTGATAACAATGTTGATAATATTAAAAGAACGGTCATATCCAGAAAAACAGTTTTAGACCTACGATTTAAAGGTAAAATCTACTTTACGAAATTAACTTTACGAAATTAAACCTGATTGAACTGAATTAATGTAAAAGATACTTTGTAAAGGAAACCCTGCCGTCTAAATAAGTCGCACTTGCTGTGTGACGTCAGATTATTTTAAAGCAGAAACAAACAAACAAAAAAATCAAGCACCGAAAATTCTAAATTCTTAAACAAATAAATGTTGTTTATTAAACCGAACTTCTGGAGGTTTAATCTGCCAGATTAATTACTTTATTTCCTCTTCTTATATGTTACAGTATGAAATAATTTATGTGTGTGTGTGTGTGTGCGGGTAAAGATTTAAGCCTAGTCCCGGACAACATAGTTTTCTGAATGGAGAATCACGGCAGAAGTTTGAACGTTAGACCAGCTTTAAGCTTAATCAATAAACCGAAACCCTTATAATAATAACATAAGGCATATAATAATAAATACAGAATATATGACCTGATTCTTTACGCCCGATTGAGTGTGTTTCTCAGTTAAAGTGTTTTTTTCTCACACGCTCGTAGAACTTAAACATTATCCTCCTAAAAACTTTTATTCTAATTTTCTTTAACTGACTCCAGCTTCTACAACTGGGTTCATTAAAACAACAACAACCTCAAACCTACGTTATTAAACTTTAACGAATTCAAAACATTTGTGAAACACTTTAAACACTCTTCAAAACAGCATTTCCAGTTTCACTACCTCTATCACACTGATCTGGGATTTCGCCACAAAAAATAATACAGAAAAATCAAAACAAAAAAGTTTTCCGAGTCACCTGTTGCTTTAAAATATGTAAACAGAAAATAAACTCAAACTCCACTTCAGATCCTGTCCGAGAGTCTCACGCATAATGGGAAACTGTGTGTGTCTGAGTGTGAGAGACAGAGAGAAAGAGAGAGTTTATCTTGCCACAGAGACTAACTGTGTGTGTGTGTGTGTTTCTGTTTGTGTGCGCGCGTCTCTATACATTGGAGACTCTAAAGAAGTAATAACACTGTGCGTGTTTGTGTGTGTGAGTGTGTGTGTGTGTGTGTGTGTGTGTGTGTGTGTGTGTGTGCGTGTTTTTACCTTTGAGACCCTAAAATAAGTGCAATAGTAATATTGTGTGTGTATGAATTGTGTGTAAACCGAGACCATGCTTCTTACCATGTGCGCTAGGAGCGCAAGCTCCGCTCCGGTGCGCGTGAACGCGCCGCTGTATCCGCGCGCGCTCCAGGCGGGCGCGAAGAGTGGCGCGAGCGCGGCGGCTCCGTCCGCTAGCCCGTCCGGCGGCACGTGCGCTCCGTCCAAACCGTAGAGGAAGCCCAGCTGCGGCAGAGCCATGTCCCTCACAGAGCCGGGCACAAACAAAACACAACCGGGGCAGACCAGCAATCCAGAGGGGGAAGCGGGACGCGCGCGAGGAGGACCTGGAGCTGGGCGTGGGACACCGAGGGTGTGTGCGTGCGTGCGCGCGCGTGTGTGTGTGAGCTCCGAGTGCGTGCTCCTCCCGTTAATGCTGCTCCTCTCTCTCCCAGTGTGTGTGATGGTGTGATGGTGACGGGTTGATTGGCAGGGCTACTTAAGCACGAGGCCCCTCCTATGCTGGGGGCACACGATTAGCGCGCTGTGTGTGTGTTTGGAGGGGGGGGGGTGGCTAATGGGTGCGCATATGTATGTGTGTGTAGATGGGTATGTCTATCTATGTGTGTACGTGGATGGATATGTATATTTAAGATGTGTGTGTGTGTGTGTGTGTGTGTGTGTGTGTGTGTGTGTGTGTGTGTGTGTGTGTGCAAGAGAGAGAGAGAGAGA
>JBBJLR010089784.1:0-10392 GCA_037577145.1 Brachypetersius gabonensis | reverse complement strand
ACACACACACACACACACACACACACACACACACACACACACACACACACACACACACACACACACACACATCACTATTGTCCTACAACTTTTTGTTTATCCACCTGGCTCCACCCCAGCTCTCTCTTCACATGACCCATAAAACAAAGGTTTTTCCCCCGCACTGCTTTCACATTCAGATGATTTTAATTTAGCCCCAGCCGCTGAAGAATGATCCCTCTGTTACAGATTGTCATGTGCCCATGAAGCGCTCCTCAAAAAAAGGCCTTGATGCTGCATGTTAATAAGACTCTCTGAATATTTCTGTGCTTGATGAGCTGTAAAATGTGAAGGCGCCACTCAATTACTGGAAGCAAAGGGAAAGTTTCTGTGACCAGTTTTAATTTACTGCAGCACACTGCCCTGATTTCTCCACCTCCTCAGCGGCTTTGTTGGGGCACAAATCCGAGAGAAACCTTTCTGCAGCCTTCAGTTATTCCCGCTCGTTAAACATGGGTGCTTTGAATGAGCGTGAGCTTTTGAAAACACCAGAAAAAAAAGAGAGCATATGATGATGCACATAATTGTAATTTGATGTAGTAAATGTGACATTTAACACACAGCATAAACAGATGCGGAGGATGATATTGAATAATTGATGGCAGCAGAAGGTTAAGAGCTATTGAGCAAGGCACAAGGCAACAAGATGTTTCTGCCTGGGAGGTCAGGGAGCAGACACTGCAGCTCCACAACAGGCAACCCGATGAAGAGATACGGTTCAGAGGATGCCGGCTTATCTCCCCAAATCCCACAGATGTGTGGGCACAGTACATGACAGGATCAGAAACATGCTTCTATTCAAAAGGCAAGGGGTTAAGCCGAGAAAATACATAAACACAGTGGCTTTGGTTTCTCTGACAAACTGTTCACTGAGTGGTTCTTTACAGATTTTTTTAACTCGATTAAAAAAAAAAACCTTCTGACTCAAACAGGCCTATGACAAAATCATCAGGTATTATGTTGGGTGTCAATTTGTCTTCTGTTTTAGTCAAGTTTAATCTGGTTTATTTCTATAGCACATCTTACACAAAGGTATAAAATTCAATGAATAAATAGAAGAAACAAAATGAAAAAGAATGCATAGAAAATCAGTGAAATAAGATGCAATAGAAGTGCTGATGTTTAAAAGAAGGCGGAGCAGGTCTATAACCCCTGCGTAAAAGTGGTGTAAAGAGCTTCTGCCCCTCCCTCATTGAACAGTACATAAAAAAACCTTTATTTTTAAGTGCATCATGAAATCTGTTGTCTGAAGATTAGTACTCATATATCCATCCATCATCCGAGCCACTTATCCAAACCAGGGTCGTAGGAGGGTGGTGGAGAGTCCTCAGGTCACCAGTCAGTTGCACGCAGTACTGTGTAGAAGCTCTAGGCAGTTATGAAAACTTACTTAAAAAATGTTATCTTGGATTTTATCGTCTAGAAATGCACTATAATATTAAATCAAATATTAATAGACAAACAGAGCAAAAAAAAAGTTATCTTACTGCACTTCAGCTGTTATATAGATTTGTCCAGTTCCATCAGCAGCACTTAATTTAATTAAGTATTGATCAGATAAACAAGGTATCGGGTTGTTCTTCCTCAAGGAGAGCTTCGTGAAATGATTAAGCAACACACTAGCGCTTGTGTATTTATTTGAAATGTCGTATTTTTTGTACAAATAAATGTTCACTAGCGATATAAACGGCTTTACATGTTTCGTTTAAATGCATGTAAACTTTTGTATACATGTATACTGCACCGGTATTGTAATGTAAGTAAGAACACAAAGAATCAGCACCATGGACAGCTCCACTAAACCATAAGCAGCACCAGTTACGTGAACATTACAGCAATCATGTAATTGTTGCCCTCTTGACATCACAGCTAACTTAATTATTCTGTTATTTTATATTTAGAATAAATTTTTGGTCATCACAATTGATTTTATTTGAATTAAGCATTAGAGAATTGCTCATTATCCTGTTATATAAATGAACACAGTGAAAGAAACTCACGCTATTAAAACATAGAATAAGATTATTTTTCCGCTTGCATGTGAAAGGTACAGGAATGAACTTCTCCCCGCAATCATGTTTTCCTCCACCGTCGATATTGTTGGAAGATTGGATAAGCTCACAAAATTCTCATTTAACTTAATGAGAAAGTCTACTTCAGAGTAACCAAGTGTTTAGAGACACAGTTAAAAATGTCATGTTACCATAGAAACCTTTTCTCATGCATGTTAACTATAAAAAACATTTGTATTATTTCCATATACTTTGCTGTTCTCTGAGCTTTCAGTAGGAGAACTGACTCTTCCTCCCTCAGCTGTGAAAACCGCTGTCATTTTTACTGTACACAAGAAAAGAAAACAAAAACGTACCGACTCCAACTCCAAACACACCGACAACAGAATCGATTTGTTTTCTGTTTTAAATTCGATGCGCACAACACATCTCAAATCCATGAAGAACTTGTTTTGTACGAAGGGATGTAAAGAACCGTACATAAAAGTTTTTATTTTTATTTATTTAAAGCTACAGACCCTGGAGAGCTCTTTTGCAGTGATGAATGGGCAGGATTAACTTCATATGATTTGAGCAACACACTCTCAAGAAATCAATGTTTCCCTTGAACTGCAAGAAAGCCCTTAATGGTGTATCAGCACCCCGGACAATATAATCAATACGTCTGCTGTTAAATGGCAGCTTCAGTCAGGTGTGTGAGGTAGATAGTACTGACCCATATTTACAGCCACAGAAAAACTAAGATTCCACTTTGTTTCCTTTGTTTCTGTTCACTGTTTGTACTATTTGTGGCAGGATGTGTGTGTCAAAATTCACAGGTTGATATTCTTTTATGAACTATTACAGTGTGAGCTGTGTAAAAAATAAGAAACGCCTCCATGTGTGCTGCGAATGCAGTAGTGTGTGTAGAGCAGCTGTATTCCAGCAGCTTCACTCCTGATTCAGTTTCTGATGGGAACTGTAAAATGTAGTTTAACATTTCCAAGGTATAACAAATTATTTTAATATATTATTTTCACATTTTCCCTGAAACATTTTTTGCTGGGCTCCTAATAATTTTGAATCAAGTGTGGTCAAAAGTGTACAAAACAATAGTGACATGCACATTTTACACAGACACACTCCCGCAAATTACAAAAGCAATAACCAGGAAAAAAATCATGTGGTCTCTCATATATATATACTAACAAAAATTGTTTAAGACCTTTACAATATTTGACATGCAGGTAACATTCTTCACTTTGAATAATGCAGATTCCAGCCTGACCTGTTCCTAGTACTACAAGTGAATACTATTCCCAGCCTATTAGCAATCCACCAAACTGACTGTTAAACAAACATTCTTAAAAATTTGATTAAACAGAGTTTCAGAATGTCCACAATAATTAACTTCTTATTAGCAAGTTAGAAAGGGCAAGTCAGTCAGGCAGTCTTTCAGTTCTCTGAACACACACTCAACCTCAGGTGTCTATACGCATTTACCCTGGTCCTTCTTAGTAGGATCCATTAGCAGGGCTGCCACAGACCCGAAATTCAACACAAAGTAATGAACCCCGGCTGGTAAATCCCAGGAAGTGTTGGACTAATTTAACGAAAGTGGGTGGCGGCCAATCAGCTACTGTTTTGATTTTAGCAGAATCCATCTGGAGACTGCCCTTGGAAACCACAAACCCCAGGAGGGCTAAAAGGGCACATGAAACAGGCTCTTTTCAAGCTGGAAATCTAAGTCCAGCTGGAGGACCCATTGGACAGGCTTTAAAAGTCCTCCCAGGGTTTTCAAACAGTGCATATTTCATGTAAGATAACATCAGTAGGTATTTTTAGGTTGTGAAGGATTTTATTTTTGGTCAAACAGCTCTGAAAGGTATAACCTTTGCTGCGCAAAGCCAAAAGAGAACATGTTCCCTGCTGGTGCTTTAACAGTTCCTTGTAAAGTCTTTCTAGAGGTGGATTACAACCCCAGTTATGGACCAAAGCCTAGAGTGCCACCCACTGTGCACAAGACTCATGGAGGACTCAAGTGCAGAGCAAACTGATTTACTGGTTTACCCACACTAAAGTAAGAAAATCATCTAAACAAGTGAGGCTTTGTATAGAGAAGACAAAGGATTATCCCACAATGTGAGGTTAGATGGGAATAACCTGTACCACAGCTTCCAGCAGCCAAGACTGGAGAAAAGGAGAAACAAAAACAGTGAATGCCTTTATCGGGGATGGAATAAGTCAAGTTTTTAACTGATTTATTTTGGAAGAAGAACAAACCAAATTTAAAACCAAAACCACTGCCAACTTAAACAGAGACACCAACACATGGCAGAATCACCTCAAGACTGAGCATTTAAGCGACCTTCCAAGCAGCCCTTAAGCAGTTCAGTCACAGGTGTATTCAGATGAATGAGTCTGAAAGAGGCTCAAAATACAATTCACACAGTTCAATTAGAACCTTAGAATGTTGCACAGTTGTAATTAGAACTAACACTGTCTCATATTCAGTTAGCATTCATTTGAGGGCAATGACTTCTTCTTTATTGTCTTTCAGCTTTTTTTCATGTTGGGGTGGTGGTGGGTAGGATACTTGCCTCTAGGTCACGGGTTCGAATCCTACCTTCAGCACACCACCACTGGGTTCCTGAGCAAGACCCTTAACCTCAAGTTGCTGCCCCCTGTAGGTAGGGAATGGAAGTTGCTTTGGATAAAAGCGTCTGATAAATGCCTTAAATGTAAATGTTGGGATTCTTAGTGAGTACTAAGCTAAAGCTCTCTGCCCCCCTTCACTTGCAGGTCAGGTTTGTGATGGTTGGCCCATTGACATTGTTGTTATTCACTAGAATATTTACTGTAAATTATTTATTATTTATTATACAAGTCAGAATTATTTTTCTGACTTGTAGCTCACTGAAATAAGCTCATAATAATGTATAGATGTGTAAATGCAGTTGATCAGTTTTAATCCATTCAATTTACTTATTTTATCATGATTTACATTTTATGAAGTCCTTGTTGTGTCCAGTTGTGTCCCTTTTGCAATTAGAACAAAACTTCTTTTACATTTTTGCCAAACCTGCCATTTTTACATTGAAACTTATGAAAGGTGTCTTGCTCTGCATGAACATTTCACCGTAGACTGAGAATCCCAACATGAACCTGCAGTTCTGTTGTCTGACATTTCAGAAAGACAGCAAAGTTGAAAGACAACAAAGAAGAATATTCAAGTCATCACCCTCAAATGAATGCTAATTGAATATGAGACAGTGTTAGTACCAATTACAACTGTGCAACATTCTAAGGGATTGAACTGTGTGAATTGTGTTTTGTTGAATAGCACTGAGCCTCTTTCAGGCTCATTCATCTGACTAATTGTATTAGAATTCTTAAATGCTGAATGGCTGTATGGTTAGGCTTTTGGCTACAAATGAGGTCTAGCATTGGAAAAAAAATTATACCATCACTGGCTGAGAGTTATTTGAGGGAAGGGACCACCTCCTGCCTCACTAAAGCTCATAAAACTGTGCGGCACATCAAATAGTCTAATAAAGTATTCTTTTATTGTAAATCCTATTGTGTTGTGTGAAAAAGGGATAAAACACAAAGACATTCCATAGAAAGAATATACTAATAAATACATCTATTTAGAAAGAAAACTGTGGGGTTTTGTGAGTCTGATGTGTGCTTTCTTTTATCTGGCAAATAGATGGTCATTTAGAAAAGGTCCAAATATTTTGCATAGATACAGTGACATGCTAGAACATCCTTAGCATATAAAGACAGGAAAACGGCGCTGGGAATGTTTTCCTTTGATGATCCTGTTTATCAAAGCAGTACAGACTTGAGCCCTTTGTTCAGTAACTCTCACTGTCACACCACGAACAAGAACATAGATGATAAGAGCTAAACATATCTTATCTGTATCTTGCTGTCATCTTTTTTCTCCCTGCGCTCTTCCTCTACTGATTGTTGGACTTCTGTTTTTCATTTCAACCGAAATACCAAAGAGGCTCTTCTCACGTTTTCAGACTGCATGGACGGCTTCTAGTTGTTCGATAGGACCTTCAAAAATGTGTGAGCTTCTTAGACTATGCTCACAGTGCCTTATATCCATCACAAATGCATCTCTTACCATCGATTTCAATGAAATTGATGCTTTGACAGAAAATAGACACTAACGCATGATGGCACATAAAATAATTGCATTCCCTTAGACAGAGTTGAACTGTTGATGGAGAGGCTCCTATGCATCAACCAACAGAAGAACAGTGTGGGGCGGGGCCTCAGTCAGTCACATCGACTTTTAAACAATATGAAGTAGCAACTAATCACTGCTGTCACTTTCAGAGCCGTACAATCCACCCCTAATGATATAGTGGGACAGCGAGTGGTCAAACACACATCTTTTTTACATCGTTATAGGAAAAAGAATAGCAGCTGCCAGCAGTTTTCACTTAGGGAGCTCACATCAGTCTCCAACATACACAACGAACCAGAAACCTGGGTCAGGGCTTTTTTTAATGGATAGCAAAACGTCTTGTGCATTCGACCTCATTGCTTGAACCATTTGTTATGTGTGTTTAATTACAGGGTGCTGTGTCTAGTTTTGTGTATTGAATGGCAGTGCTTTCTGCATGGCAGCATGAAGCTAATTGTGCTTTGTAATGAAACCTATTTTTGCCATGATGTGCAACAGTCTACCATGTGCAATATTGTGCAATGTTCTTACCGGGTGCTAAAACATTATCATTAGGTGCAATATCATGTGACGTTTTCTAAATAGGTGCTGAATTACTTGCAATATCTTATTTACAATAGTCTCCATGTGCAGTATCACTTCTTAGGTCAATATTACTTTTTCATTACTTAATTTTACAACTGATTTTCTTATAACTGCAATAACATACTCCAAACAACATCATTTTCACTCGGCTGTGTTACTTATATATAGTATTTTATACCAAGCATTTCTGAATGTATCATAGGGATTTTATGTTTTCCTTTCTACAGATATTATTTCGATTTTCATTTAAGCTTTATATTAAATTCTTACTGTCTCTGTGTGCAATCATTACTTAAGCAATTTCCTCATGGCATCAATAAGGTTTTCTGATTCTGATTCTGTGCTTGTTATGCAAAAAGTCATTGAGCTGCTGTCTATCTGGGGAATATTGCCTAGACCTTTGACTAAAGAGTTTTCTTTTAGGTAACTGATGTAAAGGTTTAGGGAATTGAGTTCAGAGTATCGGTTTTTGTGTGTTACAATTGAAAAAACACGTGTGGTCAATGACCACAGTACCTAATACAGGAGGCCAATAAGTCTAAACAGTCCTGTATTGACTGCTGGTATAATGAACAATGCTGTGTAAAATTGAATCGAACAGGATAAATGAGGAGAGGAAGCAAGCGATGCGTCATATGAGCTAATTTGAACATGGCTTGCCATATGGCAGTCTGACACATTTTTGACCACCAAATGTAAATATATGTGGCTGAAATTTGGTGGAAGTGAACAGTGCAGTGCCTGGACTACTCTTAGTTATCTTACATAGCCCTTAACAGATCAACATGGTTTGCATGCTCTGCATATTCACTGAGTATGAAAACAAACAGATCTTGCCAGAAGAAGTAACTGTAACTGCTCCCTCTTTATTTTAAGTGTTTTTAGTAATGCATGAAACATCAATGTAACTACTGGTGGTGAATTCACAGTTGCAGCTATATTCCAGTAGTGCATCTGTATCATGTAAAAGTGTATCATGTGAAAAAAAAACTACATTTACTACATTATTTTTATGTGCATTGATTAAATGTAAAAATACAGGTATTAAAAGGACAATTAATGTAAATAATGGAACATATTTTACTCAAACGCAACCGATTGTACAATTAAAAGCATAGAAATTCAAAGTGCTATTTGAATTCGGTCTACCTCAGAGATGGGTCATACACTTTGGAAACATTCTGTTCCAGCTCCAGTCTCATCATGGTATGCTGAAGATTTACACGCGGGGATAAGTTTTAGAAATAAAAGTTTAATGGAGTTCTCACCGAGTGTCTTAGTGGCAGTATAATGCATCAATCTTTCAGGCTCATAAGGCGGTTTTGTTAACCCACTTACATTAATTGTTCTTTTTTATCCCAACATTTTAGCAATCTTGTACTTTTGCTTTCTTTTGGGGGACATGAATCACTCCAATTTATGACTCGCTGGCCGAGGCTTTACGTCTGAATCGATTTTTACAGACGAGCAGAAGAGATTAGTAATGATACAGTATGCAAGTCTATCATGAAGATTTAATCTGGCGGTCATAGACCTGTAATATTCCACACTTTACAGGGCCTAATGGGCTCTGTGAGTTTTGGCTGGGTTTCTTCCTCTCCAAATCATGTTCCAGCCCCTGACTCTGGATTGCATTAAATGATTAACAGTCACAGTATATTTTTCTTTTGTCAACATGGACATCACTACTAAACCGTTTATATAGAAATGAATCGCCCCATTTCAAAATGTTTACATTTTGTTGCTATGCTGCCGGAAATGACGACACAAGCAAAAAAACAGTTTTCCAGCTTTATTCACTCAATGCAACTTACAACATCCAAGTGAAAAACAAAAGACCACAATCACTGACAGAGGTAAAGAATCCCCTCCTGTGACAGTACTTTGTGGAACCACAATTTGCTTTAATTACCGCTTTGAGTCTGTTTGCATACTTCTCTACTATCTTTGCACATCTAGACTGTGCAGTATTTGCCTACATGTTCAAGCTTAATGAAACTGAATGGTGACCTTTGGTGGACTGCAATCTTCAAGTCAGTCTGCAGACTGGCACAACAGGATGCTGCTTCACTGTAAGTATGCTTTTCTTCGGAGAGCTATATTGGCTTTTTGCCAGATGTACAATTTTGTGTTGCGGTCAAAGAGTTCGATTTTGGTCTCATCTGACTTGAACTCCGTTTCCTCTTATCTTTAGAATCTTCAAGTTGAGTTTTGGCAAACCTCGAGACTTAATGTGAACTTCACTGAGGAGTGGCCTTTTCTTGCAGTCCTCCCATACAAGCCACATTCGTGGAGCACTTGTGCTGTTACATGTACACAGTGACTACTCTTTGCCATAATGTCTTGTAACTGTTTATAAGTTGCCATAGGCCTCTTGGTAGCCCCTCCTTGCTCTTCCATCCAGTTTAGAGGCCTGATCCAGTCAGGGCACCAATAGTACCTAGCAATTCCCACTATTTAATTATAGATTTCACTGTGCTCATAGGGATTAATAAAGCTTGACCTGAGTCAGTCCAAAACCTTTTCCTTGAGATCTTTGGCAGTTCCTTGCCACCCATGGTTGATTGCTTGTTTCAGTTGCACTAGCAACCACTGGAATGCTCCTGTTTTAACACAGAACAAATCAAATGACCACAGTTGATCACAGATGGAAGACAATTACCTTGGTGGGAAATAGAGAAGGTAAATAATTATTCTTGATTAAGTTTACAAGTATTTTAGAAAGTGGGTCGTCCTTTATCTCTGCATTTTTTTAACAGTTACTGTCATATCTTTCTCTTGAATGATATCAGTTGCCTTGTTCATTGTGTGCCTTTTCATTTAAGGCTGCAACGCAAGAAAGAGTGAAAATGTATACATATTCACTTACACATTCAGTACATAGTCGATGCACGATGAGCTGGATCGCCTCCAGCATTCCCCACAAACCTGGTTAAGGATTAGCAACTCAGATATTGCATGAAAGGATGAGTGATGGAATTAAAACTATTAAAGCAATGGCTGGAATGCATCAAGAATCAGACCTGGGTTCTTCTAACCAGCATCTGACCATCTCAGTCACAGGAATGCATCCATTCAGTGCATTCTAAGAATCCATACATTTAGATGCCTAAGTTAAGATTTAAAGAGCATTAAAGAGTATTGCTATATCAGACACATTGGAGCCAGCTGTAGAACCCAATTATCCTCTTTGTTCATTTATAGGATTTTTTTTCAGGCTATGGACATTTTCAGGAATATTTTATAAATGGCAACACATCTCTTTTCTGTTCAGATTTGGCAGATAAACTGATTACCTATGCCTGAACTCTTGCATAAAACCCATATTGGAAAATTGCACTTACGTATACAGATTCCACTAACATGATGTCTGCCTTTTGAAAACAAACAAACAAATAAATGGGCTTGTGAAGAATTATGGTTGGAATGAAGAGGATAGCATTTTTAAAGAAATAACTTACAGAGAGAAAGAGAGAGAGAGAGAGAGAGAGAGAGCGAGAGAGAGAGAGAGAAAGAGAGAAAGAGAGAGAGAGAGAGAGAGAGAGAGAGAGAGAGAGAGAGAGAGAGAGAGAG
>JBBJLR010089763.1:0-10392 GCA_037577145.1 Brachypetersius gabonensis | reverse complement strand
CTGTGTGTCTTAACCAACAGAAACATTCCTCTGAAACTGGTCCGGTTCAGGGACTGGACTGGAAATGAGAGGCTCTGGAAGTTTGGAGAACTGTTTCTGAAGGCGTTAAAAATACAAGAAAGTTTGGATCTTTAGAGGCAAAATGTGAAGAAAAGACTCAAAACTCCTGCACAGTACTATACATGAACCAGAAGCAGTAAATGTTGTCACTTTATTCACAAACTAGTCATGAACAGCTCAGATAAACATAAACAACACAATGATGTTCACTAGTGTTTTTCTCTTTATATGATATTTAATTCTCTTGTAATAATCAAAAACATTCCTGCAGCTCCACTGTTGGAGAATTCAGGCGGTTTTGTACTTGCCAGGGGGGTCAGTGCAGGGGGCTCGTGAAGTATGTGTTGTGTGTGTGTGTGTGTGTGTGTGTGTGTGTGTGTGTGTGTGTGTGTGTGTGTGTGTGTGTTTAAGCAAAGTTTTTCTTGATGAAATTGATGAGGCCGTTTGTAGAAGAGTCATGGGAGCTGACCTCGGTCTTGTCCTGCAGCTCTGGTTCGATCTTCTTGGCCAGCTGTTTCCCCAGCTCCACCCTGCACAGAGAGAGAGCAGGCAAAGCCAAGCTCAGCAGAATTCAGGCGTTTTTCCACAGGTCTATAGGAACCGTGCTGTACCTAAACTGTACTTTGATGGTACAGAAGTTGTGTCACACTTTCCAGTGTATCTCAGTCTGGAGTTTCTGACATACAATTCTCTCCCCAGTTTGTGGCCAGTCGTCACCCCAGTGATGTCGAACCAGTTTTGTGCCCTGTTTTTCTGTCAGAGACGCTTTTGTTGTTGTCTTTTATTATTAATAGTATTATTCGAGTTTTTGCTAAACTGTGGTTTTAAACTGTATCAAACTGTACGCATTTGTGGACTGAGCTTCAAAAACCTCCTGAAGACTCATCCATACAGACAGCAGCTCCAATGTAATCTAAGACAAACTGTTTCTTATTCTTATTGAAAAGCATGTGTGTGTGTGTGTGTGTGTGTGTGTGTGTGTGTGTGTCCACTGTACTCACCCCCACTGGTCAAAGCTGTTGATCTCCCATACCACCCCCTGGAGGAAGATCTTGTGCTCGTATAAGGCTGTAGATACACACACACACACACACACGCACAAAGAAAACAGACAGAGATAGCAATGTGTATTAAACTAATGTGTGATTCTGAAGTCTTTAACACCAACACTAATGCAATACACCTGGCTCCTGAACATCACGTGTGTTAAATAAGACTAAATACACTGCAGTGTATCTCCTGATACAGGCTGATACACCCTAATTGTAAATGTTTGTGTGGTGCAATTAAATTAAGAGGCAACCCAAACCTCACCTATGAGCACTCCGAGGGTGTATGGTGTCAGCTTCTTGAAGATGATAGAATTTGTTGGCTTGTTTCCTTGGAATACCTTTAAACAGAGAGATTTGGTTTTAAAACATTGCTGATAAGGCATTCGTGGCTTTTCTTTACTCTTTTTTTTAAAAGAAGAGTGAGTGAAGAAACAGCGGTAGCTGATTGATCATTATATCTATGCAGTGTGCGCCTGTCTGACTTCGCACTGAAAATACTGAAACAGTTCTTGATTGTTGTTGCAGTTTAATACAAACCACATGCAAGTCAACTGCAGATCTAATTTTACTCAGAATTCAAAAAGTTGATGTGACTGAAAAAAAAATGAAAGCAGATCTGAAATCAGTATGAAAAACGTGTGTTTGTTTGGAAAAAGGTTTCTGATGATTTAAAAAAAATACAATTTAATGACCTGTGCTATAAATACTGACATTATTTATTGCCACCAGGGGGCAGCACAAGCTGTTCTCACTTTGTGTGGCAGGATCTTCTCAAGTTTCTCTCCGTTTAGCCCCCCAGCCTCCAGCTCCTTCTTCGCCTCCTCAGTGGTCTTTCCTTTCATTAGAGCTTCTGTCTGGGCCAGGAAGTTAGCAATCAGGATCTACACACACACACACACACACACACACACACACACACACACACACACACACACACACACACACACACAGATATCTGTGTTTTATATTAGGATCATCTAAAGCAAAGTACACTCAGTAGGTTGTTACATGTATATTACCAAGTCATTTACATAATAATATAATCACTGTTCACGTATATTGCATGTTTATGGCATGTAATACACATAATAAGCTACTATGTGTTATATTGTAAATTATTTAAAACACAGTATAACATTATGTAGGTCATGATATGTATCTTATGTCATTTGTTTAATAGAGTATGTAAACATTAAGAATATGTGAATAAAATTGTTGAATTTACGAGTATAAAAGTATTAAGTATAAGAGTATAAAGTGTCAGGTATAAGAGTATAAAATATTAAGTGTATGAGTGCAATTGTGTTAGGTGTAAGAGTATAAAAGTGTTAAGTATGAGAGAATTAGAGTATATGTGTTAGGTATAAGAATAAATTAGTATTACCTATAAGGTATGAAAGTATTAAATATAAGAGTATAAAGTGTCAGGTATAGGAGTATAAAAGTATTAGGTGTTTGAGCATAAAGTGTTTATAATATAACAAATATTAATTTTGTATGTTAATGATCACTGCTCTCATTGGTTCTGGTTAGGGGTGGAGTCAGGGGTGTGGCCTTTGCTGATAATGACCATGCAGAGTCCATGGGGAACAGATCCTGTCAGTACAGATAGTTTTAATGGAGAAACCTTTCAGTTCACTTTGTAAGGAGCTTTTAATGTGTAAAATGCTCATTTATGATAATGGGGATTTGCATGATATGTCAACAAAAAGCTAGCTGCACTTTCCAGATTAAACAGAAGTTTAAAGCTTGGAACAGACATTTAAGTTCAAGTTCAAGTTGAACATATTAAGCAACATATTGTTGGATGTTGATGCCAGTAAAAATCTAGCAGTCTGTGAATATTACTGGAGCCTTTTCTGGGGGCCTAGTGTTTAGGGTGTGTTGCCCTGCAATCAGAAGGTTGTGGGTTTGAAACCCAACTGCTTCAGTTGGAGAATGGGTTACATGTAGAGAAAGAATTTCACGTTGTTCACACTGCGTGTGCTGACGCGTGACTATAAGGATCTATTTTATATGTCCTGAAGGACAGAATATGCTTTGCAACATATTAAACAAATGATTCCAAGTGTGTGATGAACTGCAGCGGTACCTTATGGTGCATGTTGTTCCTGACTGGGTGGTGAGTCTGGGCTGGGATGAAGAAATCTGCGGGTGCCATACGGGTTCCTACGCAGAAACAGAGGGGTGGACACATTAAGAGCAAGGCCAAAGTCATGGAGTCAATATTTGGGCGATCAAATCTGCAGCAAGCAAAAAATGTGCTAATGCCCTCATGGGAAAAACAGGCCTCATTACTGTAAACCCCTCATATATGCACTGATGCAAACTATATATACTACAGTTAGCAGAAGATTTAGCAGAACAAAGTGAGATCATAACCATAAAATGATTGTTTATATAAGACTTTAGAAAAGCTCTGACAGACACAGTGATACAGTCTGAGTAACTCATACTGTATCTAGCATTACACTTTTAATACATTCATAAACAGTGGAGAGACAGTAGTGTTCGTTTCTGCAGGGGGTCGGCAGCATCACATGGACAAACCACACACAGTTCAGACAAACCGCACTCTGTTCAGACAAACCACACACAGTTCAGACAAACCACACACAGTTCAGACAAACCACACACAGTTCAGACAAACCACACTGTTCAGACAAACCACACACTGTTTAAACAAACCACACAGTTCAGACAAACCACACACTGTTCAGACAAACCGCACACTGTTCAGACAAACCGCACACAGTTCAGACAAACCACACACAGTTCAGACAAACCACACTGTTCAGACAAACCACACACTGTTTAAACAAACCACACAGTTCAGACAAACCACACACAGTTCAGACAAACCACACACTATTTAAACAAACCACACTGTTCAGACAAACCACACACAGTTCAGACAAACTGCACACTGTTTAAACAAACCACACACTGTTAAGACAAACCACACTGTTTAAACAAACCACAAAGTTCAGAAAAACCACACACTAATTAAACAAACCACACTGTTCAGAAAAACCACACACTGTTCAGACAAACCGCACACTGTTTAAACAAACCACACTGTTCAAACAAACCACACTGTTCAGACAAACCACACACTGTTCAGACAAACCACACACTATTCAGACAAACCACACACTGTTCAGACATACCACATTGTTCACACAAACCACACACTGTTCAGACAAACCGCACACTGTTTAAACAAACCACACTGTTCAGACAAACCACACACTGTTTAAACAAACCACACACTGTTTAAACAAACCACACTGTTCAGACAAACCGCACACTGTCTAAAAAAAACACACTGTTCAAACAAACCACACACTGTTTAAACAAATCACACACTGTTTAAACAAACCACACTGTTCAGACAAACCACACACTGTTTAAACAAACCACACACTGTTTAAATCAACCAACAATACACTGTTTAAACAAACCACACTGTTCAGACAAACCACACACTGTTTAAACAAACCACACTGTTCAGACCAACCACACACTGTTCAAATCCAGTCGTGTCAGTTCAGATTTAGAGCTGATCTCCTAATCTGATTAGCTCAACCCATGTCTGTGTGATCATATTCAGGAGGCCTCTGGATACTAGTTATTGAGCCTCCAGAGCTTCTAATGCACAAAAGGATCTCTGAGGTTGGCAACATGCCCAAATTAGGAACCCTAGACTTGAAAATCGCATGCTGTGAAAAACCAAAATACTCCTCAGATCTATTGTGTGTTTTAATGCCAAAAATCACCAGGGTCTCTGAATATATAAAGTCATTAAGTAGTATACTGATACAGAGGTGTTTAATATAAGGGCATTAAAAGTAAGTTACGTGAAAGCAAGGCAACTTCTATACATATATAATATTGCTATTAGCATTATATTTACAGCATTTAGCGGATGGTCTTAGCCAGAAAGAATGTACTGTATGTGGCTGCTTCTTAACCCAAACCCTAACCCTAAACCTCGCATGAGTAAACATGTAGACCAAGATTCTACCAAAAATTTAGTTATTTCTTCACCAAGACCACCAGGACCTTCTCAGATCACACAGAGAGGAACCACCAGAACCCTCTCAGATCACACAGAGAAGTTTGGGAACTTCTGGGGAAGTTTGTTCCACTACTTAAGAGCCAAATTGAGAGTCTTGATGCAGGTCTTCAGCTAAGAGTCCAGGCTTAGACCTGTATTCTGGCCAGTGTTGACGTATATGGGTTCTGGGCTGTGCTTTAAATGCATTTCATTGTGCCCATACACAAAAGTGGACCCAAGGCTTGTCTGGATACTAATTGCTAACTTCAATTCCATCACTGCTTCAGTGGGTCTTAAATCTGGTCCTCAGGGAACATTTAGCTGGGTTTGACCAAAAACACTAGCTGGAAAATGATCCTGTTAAATCTGCTATGAGTGTGGTCACTGCAAAGACGAAGTTTCATTCTCAGTTGTCACGGTTCCCGTCTGTGAACTCCGGGGGGCGCTATTGGACAAAAGACTCGAAGGGACTGTTGCGGTTCACTTCTGCGACCACTGAGAGTCGTCACCCAAACACGGACCTTCCCAACCCTCACCTGAACTCAATCACCTCATTTTCATGTTCTTCACCTGCACATCATTCCCCTTGTTATTGTCTATGTCCTGATTGGTCCTTGTTCTGTTTCCCCTGTATTTATAGTGGTTGTTTCCCTTTTCCAAGCATGAGTGCATACCCTCTCATTACCCTGGTTCGTGTCCCTCTGCTCTCCCCTTCTCCCGCTTTACATTTTGTTCTGTTTGTTAAGTGTAGTGTTGTGAATAAACCCGTATTATGATGGAAGTCTGCACATGTGCTTCATTTTACTCATTCCTGATGGGACAGAGCCAAAGCGTGACAGAATGCACTCATCTTAAAAGCGCAGTGGACTTCCCCACCAACCGTCCCAACCCTACCTCAAAACTGTCTCTACAGCTGGACTACGGCAGCACTGATGAGGATGATGTGGACTACGAGTGGGGTGAGGAACCCGGAGGAGGAGTGGGAAATTTCAACCTGCGAGGGCATCTCGCGAGTCTTCCATTCTGCGAATCTTCTGAAGTGTCTAACAGACCTCCCTGAATCCCCTATGACGTCAGCTCGGACGAGGAGATCATGACTGAATGCGACGGACCTGCTCCATACCCCACGTACCTGAGCTCGGACGAGGAGGATTACACCTTCTGTTGGACTGGGCAACCGGAAGATCCTCCCATTAGGACGGCCATAAAAGACGTGTTTCCAGACACCCCCGTGTCTCAAAAAAAGCGTTGAGCATGGAGGAAGAGGCTTCCTGGCTTCAGCTCTTCTCTCCTCTTTGCCAGCTTCAACTCCCCTCTCCTCGTCAGCTCCGACTTTCCTCTCGGCGCTGCCGGCTTCGACTCTTCTCTCCTCGCCATCTGCTTCGATTCCCCTTGTTATTGTCTATGTCCTGATTGGTCCTTGTTCTGTTTCCCCTGTATTTATGGTGGTTGTTTCCCTTTTCCAAGCCTACCCTCACATTACCCTGGTTTCTGTCCCTCTACTCTCCCCTTCTCCCGGTTTACGTTTAGCCACCATGCCTGTTTTGTTAAGTGTATTAAGTGTTAAGTTTGTTAAGTGTGTTTTTTTTTCTATTTTCTTTTCTGTTTCTTTTCTTTCATTTCTGAATAGTGTTTTGGTTTATAGGTTCATGTATTCTGTTTCCCTGTTTGTCCCCTGGATGTCCTCCCAGTCCTGTCTAGTTGTGTTCCTGTTCTGGTGTCAGTACATGTGGTCCTGTCCAGTACATGTGTCCAGTCCTGTCCAGTACATGTGTTCCAGTCCTGTCCATTTGTCCTGTCCTGCCCAGTACATGTGTTCCAGTCCTGTCCATGTGTCCAGTCCTGTCCAGTACATGTGTTCCAGTCCTGTCCATTTGTCCTGTCCTGCCCGGTACATGTTTTCCAGTCCTGTCCATGTGTCAGGTCCTGTCCAGTCCAAGTGTCCAGTTTCCACAGGTCCTGTCTTCTGGTTTAGGTCCTGTCTCCTGGTTTCCTCCTGTTCCCTTCTGGTCCCTCCTGATGTCCCCTTGGTCCCTCCGTGTCCCTCTGTGTCCCTCCTGATGTCCACTTGGTCCCTCCGTGTCCCTCTTTGGTCCCTCCTTGGTCCCTCCGTTTCTCTCCTGTTCCCTTAGTCCCTCCTGTATTCCCTCTTGCTCTCTGTTTCCTCCTGCATTCCCTCCTGCTCTCGGTTCCATCCTGTATTCCCTCCTGCTTTTGGTTCCCTCCTGAATTCTCTCCTGCTTTCGGTTCCCTCCTGAATTCCCTCCTGCTCTCGGTTCCCTCCTGAATTCCCTCCTGCTCTCGGTTCCCTCCTGAATTCCCTCCTGCTCTCGGTTCCCTCCTGTATTCCCTCCTGCTCTCGGGTTCCTCCTGTTCTCTGTGTCATGTGGATTCCTGTTGTTCCCCTGTAGACCAACTAGGGGTCCCCTGTGTTCCCGTCTGTCTCGTTTCAGGTCACGTGTTCGTCTCGTTACCCCCCGTCACCTGTTTCCTGTTTATGTTAACGTGTCCTGTGTGTTCTCATTGGTTCTGGTCCCTGGGTTTCATGTATTTTAGTCCCTGCGCCGTTTCTGTCCCTGCACACCCCCCTGTATGCTCCTGCCCGGTTTGTCCTGTCCTGTTCCCCCATGATTATTCTAGTAAAGTGTATTTCTGTTTTCCCTGTTTCTGGCCCTCGTGCCTTGTTTTGGTTTTCCCTTTTGTAAATAAACCCCTTTCTCTCTCACCATGTCCTTTTACTCTGGTTCCCTGTATTTCCCCGCCACGGTAACGGAGCGCACCGTGACAATGGCAATAGGAAGAAACCTTGAGAGGAACCAGACTCAATCAGGGAACCCATCCTCATTTGGGTGATAACAGATAGAAATGATGTAACATCATGTGTGTTCTTTTACTCACTCCTGACGGGACAGAGCCAAAGCGTGACATCAGTGTTCAGAGGTTTGTGGAGTACCTTGGTGGATGAGCTGGTAGAAGGCATGCTGTCCGTTAGTTCCTGGCTCCCCCCACACGATAGGCCCCGTGTGGTAGTTGACACGGCTGCCATGATTGGTAATGTACTTGCCATTGGACTCCATGTCACCCTAAACATGAAAAGATGCTAAGTATGGACATTATAAATAAATAAAATGTTGTATAGTGTATGGTAGCTTCAAAACCAGTGGAGCCAATAAATCCATTTAATAGCAGTAACAGTAGGCCATAGAGTATCAGAAATCACACCAGTATCACATATAAGTGTGTGATGATTCGGGTATTCAGCTAGCATCCCGCTTATTGGTTGTTACGAGCTTCAATGAATTCTTTACTGCTTTAGTCTCCTTGCTGTAGTGGCATAACTAAAGACTGTAAACCTCAGACACTGACGGACTATAATGGGGTAACTTTTTCCTTTTTATTGCCTATATTGGATTTTTATCAAACTATGGCTTCTGCTGAACTGTGAGGACCTGCTGGAAGTAGGCGGCGAAGCGGTGCATGTACTGGTCGTAGGGCAGCAGGCAGTGTGTCTCTGCCTGGAAGAAGTTGATGTACCAGATGCCCAGCATGGCCAGCAGAACAGGTGCATTTTGATCCAGGGGAGCCGTGCGGAAGTGAGTGTCCTACACAAAACAGTTTAATTCACAATTTAATTAAATCAATAAGCAGAACAGGTCTAAGATATCAGCCAATCAGGTGTGCTTGGATATATGTTTGTGCTTCACTGCTTTATTTACCAATGTTGCTGATTGGAATAACATTCATATGCAATCATTACCTATTATTATCTGCGTCTTTTTACTAGTTATTATTTCCAAAAGGATTTCTAAATGTATGAACACCCACCAGCCAGTGCGCTCCAGCTAACAGCTTTTCAAAGTTCTCATAGCCTGAGAAAGTAAAAGATAAAATCGGTCTGAACTTTGTAAACTTTCAAAAAAAAAACTGAACAAAAAATTGTAAACTTTGTAAATTTTCACATAAACAAGGATTTAAATTATAAATAAGTGTAACTATCATGACTTACCAATATGCAAAGCAATAGAAAGTCCAATTGCTGACCATAAGGAGTAGCGTCCACCAACCCACTGCACAGCAGACGTAAATGTTATAAATGGAAGTACTGAGTAATTATTATTCATATTTTGTGACTTCCTAGTCCATTTTTTAATAAAACCCAGCATAAGGATCAACTAGGATTCTGAGCATTCTTAACCTGCTTATGATTACATACATATTTGTATATATGCATACAAACATCTGTATGTTTGTATTATTTGTATAGTATACTTATACTGTTATACTGTTACATTGTAACTTACATTCTATTGGTTGTGCTGCTTTTACTTTCTTCGCTTTGTTGCTGTAACAACACAAATTTCCCATCTGTCACCTAATCTAATCTTATTATTATTGTTATTATTTTTTATTATAATTATTATTGGACTTAGTTACAAAACCTGACAGTACAACATTGTAACGATTACAGATCTAGTTTAGTCGTCACAACTGCAAACTTAATCATCAAAAATGTTTTTTTCTTGTTTTTACAGTATGGCTGAGTTCTGTCTTTGGAGGCCCCTCACTATCTGGACATTCCTTGTGTGGGGAGCTGTGGACAAAGATGGGATGAAGCTTAACATGCTGCTTTTCAGGCTTCATCAGAATAAACATGTCCTCCAAAACTGAAACAGAGTAGTCAGAATCGTAGACTCAAACCTACTGATGCAGATACAAATCAAGGTGTAATCTATTTAACATAATAAACTATACCTTTAATTACTGAACTACTTTTATGTAATGATATAAACTGAACTCTAAGGGCTGAAATTCTCACTTTTGCTCCTGCAGACTCTCCTCTTCCCAGACGGCCTTCATCATAAAGTTCATACGGTGCAAACCTCACCCTTTAAATATCAACAATGTGACTAAAAGCCGCCTGATGACCTTTGGAGTTCGACTGACCTCTGGTCGGGAGAAGGTCGGTCATATTTATATCGGGTCTGTGAGGGGCAGCGTTATGAGAGGAGACTCTGGTTACCCTGCAGCTGCCTGACTGTTCATCCAGCCGCCTACTTCACAGGTCAAAGGACCAGGCTATTCATAGCCTCTGTCTGAGTCCCCTTTAGTGAAACAGGCTTAAACACTCCACACAGCGATACGCCAACATCACACACACACACACACACACACACACACACACACACACACACACACACACACACACACACACACACACAC
>JBBJLR010089742.1:0-10393 GCA_037577145.1 Brachypetersius gabonensis | reverse complement strand
ACACACACACACACACACACACACACACACACACACACACACACACACACACACACACACACACACACACAGAAACTCTTCCTCCCTCCCTCCTACCCTGGCAGCTTTTTGTACACTTAAATTTCTTGCACATATGTTTTTTCTTACTTTTTAAATTATATTTCTACTTAGTTAGATTGATATTGTCCTATTGGATTAATATTTTCTAGTCAATTATGTGTAGCACAGCCAGGGGTACTGCTGGAAAAAACATTTCTCTGTATGTTGTACTGAGTAGGACTGCATGTGACTAAGATTATGACCCCTGTTGTCAAAACTATTGTTAGAAAATAGACATCAAGATTTTGCTGCTGTAGTGTGATTCTGTCCCTTAAAAGTGCTCTGGTTATAGCCTGTAGGTTAATAACCTGTAGCGACTGAACATTAGAGCGACCCTGAAGCTTTAAGTTAGGCATAAATGTGCTGGGATAGTTATTCAGGTAGAAGCTGTAGATAATCTGAAGTTAGAAAGAATAACATTAAAGCGGTGTGTAAATTAGCCCAAAAGATGTCTTATGTCATAACATGCCCAATGCAGCATGGTGCTGAAGCCTAGAGCAGGGTTTGGGCACCAAACGGCTGAATGTCCAAAGTGATGCTCTAAAAATAAAGTGGGTTGCATAGACAATTGGTCCTCATTTGACGGCAAGCCTGGTCTCTTGGGTCGGGACGGTATCCGCCCCACGCAGGAGGGTGCTGCTCTCATTTCTTGCAGCCCAGTCCATATGCTACTAGTTCGGGGCTGCGGCGAAGCAGCAAACTCTCTGACTGAACCGACCGCTTGCTGGCTGCCATGAAATGCCCTCAGGTTACTGTCTATTGAGATCATATATCTTCCCTGAACCAAGAAAAGTAAAAAAAAAAAAGTATGGTCCCACAATTTAATCAACATCCGATTATCTCTAACAACTTGGACCAACAGCTCAGATCTGAAGCCGGGAATGCTAAAAAGAACACCTCTCTAAAGCCATTGCTGTAAATGAAATAATCAGTGATCATGATTTTCAGGCCTAATGTCTTATAGAGACTTTAATTAGTTTTTTTCAAGTGGTAAAGGGGAGGGCATAGAACCATTCATAGCAATACTCTGGGTATTTATCAGGCTATCTAGTCTTTAGTAAAGAGGTCGTCTTGTTTGTATGTAGATTCAAACAGGACCTCTTCTTTGCTAATACATTTTGCCAACAGGGCATCATACATAGTTCCTATGAGAATGAAGATATCTACCCATTTCTGTTTAATATATTAGGGAAATGTGGCTGTCTGAATGCATAAGAATCACATACATGAAAAATTTCAGTTTTGAACTTATCACAGCCCTGAAACAGCCTTGATAAAATAGGAATAAGAGAATAAATTACTTTTTATTGTTCACTTAATAAAATATATATTTGCTGGTTTTACTTGACCTTAGTGTGGCATTTCACACCGTAGAACACTCGGTTCTATTAAACGGACTAGAAAACCTGATCACAGGAACAGCCTTTTTCGTAGTCCCACAAGGTTCTGTCCTAGGACCTCTGTTATTCACATTATACACACTAGGTACAGCTTTCCAAAAATATAGCATCACTGCTACACAGGCAGCACTCAATTGTATATAACAGTCAAGTCAGATGATAAAAGGAAATAAGCGACTGGAGCTTACATAATTTTCTCCAGACCAACTCCAAAAAACAGAGTTCCTTCTTTTAGGCCTAAAAGGGCACACACACACACACACACACCACCGACCAGCACCAGTCATTTTTTTGTAGTATTGGTGCTATGCTAGCTACCTCTTACTACCCAATTACTGCCCTCAGTCTACCTCTAAAGACTTTTGTCTGTTATAACTATGTCACTTTACTACAGTCTTGCTCTTTTTGCACCATGTTTTTATATATTATATGTATAATTGTATTTGCATTTTTAAAATTGCACCTTCTGTATTTAATGTTATGTGTTTGCACCTGGGGTTTGAGAGTAACGTAATTCCAATTCTCTGTATGTTCGGTACATATGGCAGAATCGACAATAAAGTTGACTTTGACTTTGACTTGACAACCACTGTCCTACTGACAACTACTACCTATTATGCTAGAAAATGCTTTTATGCTTTTTTTTCACTTGACTTCTCTATGGCTTATGATGTTCTGGTATTGTTTGGAAGGTGTTGGGTAGGTATTATTGAAAGGTACACTGAATGTGCAGTATCTCGGCTGAATAGTTGATGTGGATTTAAGCTGTTTACGGGTTTAAGAAACAGTTGTGGACTCGAGCACTGATGTGCGTCGCTCTGGATAAGAGCATCAGCCCAATGCCGTAAATGTAAATGTAATTTAAAATGAAATTCCACCAGGAAGGAGAGGGAAGCACAGAGATGAAAAGAGAAACAAAGACAGAGATATGTAAGCAGGCCAGTTTGGGACTCTTATTTTGACATGTTACAGATTGGGTTCTTGTTGTGGGTAGTGTAATGGAGAGCTAGGCCTTAAAAAGGGCACATGGTGGAACAAAGAGACAGTGTTTATTTGAGCTCCATGCTGGTCCTGCAGCGCCAGAACACTGCGGAAGAGTTCCGGGTGCGGCCGATGAACAGAATATCCTTCTTTCATTGATGTGTATTGGTTTAGTGTGGGGGTTCGTGATTTTAGGGTCAGTAGTTGGGTGCGCGTTAGAGGTTGATATAATGGCAGTGTTCAGCAGCAGCAGCAGCAGCAGCAGCAGCATGGAACAATCAGGGGAATGTGGCCACATGTATCGTTTGTCTATGTATAATTGAGTGTCTGTTGTTTTGGAGCTGCCTGCCTTGGGCCCTCTGACTAGGCTTCTGTTTGTTTCTGTGTAACATTCAATTGATGCCCCTTCTGTTATTGAACTGTGTAGGAACTGCAGGATTGGTGGCTTTCTTAGGGAGTTTGGTGCCAGTCCATGGGGGCTTGACCACAGTATGTTGCAGTGTCCATGATTGTAGTGGTTTTAAAGTATTTGTGTGATCAAGTCTGCAACTGTTTATTGCTGCTAATCCTGTATGGTTGGCTTCTAGCATTGCTCTTAACAAAAAGGAAGCCTGTTGAATGTGATTCAGGACTTTTATCTGCAAATTGTAATAAATGACTGACTTTTCTAAGTGAGTGGTTTTCCTGTGGCCTTCATTGCCTGAGGTAAAGAACCTGATGATTTGCAGACAGGTCCTATAAAAGTTGACTAGGTGCTCGTCCTTTTACAGATACAAAGAGACAGAAAACTGATGTGTGGTTTGCTCAATGTTTGATCAAATTCTTTGTTATAAGAAGGATGCTGATTGTTTAGTTTAGAGTGTAATGTATAGTGAAATGCTCCTTGGAGAATGGTATGTATGTAATGGCACTGGCTGCTGTTGATTTTAGTCATTTTTATAGCTCCATTAGGAATGACCAGTCTGTCTCCACACACTGCTGTAACACAGACTCTGCTATAAACCATTTACCCTCCAAACCTGCACTAAGATGGACATCGTCAAAATAAAACGATCAAGAACTGGAAAATCTTCCAGTAATGAATAATAAATCTAGTTGTCTTTAGATTACAGGCCACATGATGCCACCTCTTGATCATCCCAGTTAAAAAAAAAAGTGAGACATCCATGATGTTCAGTGGTGCTATTCTGTATTTCAGCATTTTGAATTAATGCCGGTTGATGGTTTAAGGAAGCTGACATTGTTTTTCTACATTAGGAATATAAATGTACCATTCACCCACTCGTCCATACAGTTCATGTGTGTGAAACCAAGCTACAAAACACTTAATTTTGCTATATTTCTTCTGTGATGTCACAAAAAATGGAACATTACACATATTAATAATGTAGCATATATAATAGTGCTTTTGTCACAAGTGGACCCCAGAATAAAATAAGATATGGGCCCTTTAACTATAATTTGCAATGTCAGCAAATTTGAGTTTGTTCTATAGCCAGATATTATTGGTTCACACCTCACTGTCAACATGATCATTAGCCTAACTGAGTAACTTTTATGGCCTGGCAGCCTGAAATGTCATCATTAAAGTAAATGTTTTAAACTGAAAAAAGTGTATTGAATTTACTGTAGCAAAACAATTACAAATATACAGAAAACAATTCACTTGAATAAAATATATCAACATACCACAGTCTCAATATTTTATTCATATGTAAAACGATGTACTTATTCAATAAAACCCAGTAAAGTTAAAGTTTATTGTAAACCCATTGCTTTATTTTAACATTATAAATGCTGTTTTATTTCAAATAGATCTTTGAATCCATAGAATTTCTGACTGTTTTCTATAAAAGTAGAAACAAGTTTCGGGTTTCAGGATGATTCCTCCTATTTTAGGTCGACTGTATAATGTGCTTTTGTCCATTTGTTATAGACTATTGTATGTAACGAAGGGTCAGAATCGATTTAATACATGTCTTTAGCTATGATTGATGGGTATGTTTGATATAAATCAATTCATAAATTGGATAAATTAGATTTTTTTTCCCTCAGAAGTACAGCTTTAAGAGAGTTTCTCTCCATGTATTATGGGGTTTGATGGACAGGGTGGAGGGTTTGGGAATGAGTTTGAGCTGCACTGCAGTGTGTATGTGAGGCTGATATAGAGCTGCGACTGTCAAGCTGTCTCACACACACACACACACACACACTCGAAGAGCTGGGTGTTTGCTATAATTCACCTCCATCCACACTGCAGTGAATACGTTCTCTTGGTGGAACTGTAATGGTCACTCATCCAGTGCCTGTAAAAATCTATTCGCTGTCAATTTGTGATGAAATTTACATTTAATTGCAGATTTCAATTGGCCTGGAAACAGAATACAGAGGTAAAACTTCATCTCCGATTACTCGTTCAGCTCAGTTCTAGTTAACTCTAGTTGGTTCTAGATTAGGTATTATTTTTAATTAGTAATCAAACAACGTTCTCAGCTCTAACGGCACTGATGATAAAAAGGGAACACAACTGATAAACGTGTCAGAAGATAATAAAGAACTTTTCTCAAGGGAAGTTCTTTTGTCATATGGAGGGTTATGGGATGTATGGAGGATACGATGGAGTCACATCTTACCAAGGAACCCACAGAAAAACTGTTCTGTCCGTGAAATTTTTTCTTGAGCGGATAACATGGTTTGATCCAGGGATCCAGTCATGAAAGAGCACCTAAACCATGTCCAAAATCAGATCTTGAGTCACACCAGCTACCTTGACCACAAATACTGAATTACTCAGTTCTAGATAATTCACCACTCATCTGTAGCATGAGAAATCCCTTTATTCAACTGTAGATGACACTAACAGTGAGTTGCTGCCACTTCGCTCTAGATCAGTGGTTCCCAACCTGGGGTCCGGATCCCCCTTAGGGTGGCGCTAGAGATCTCAGGGGGTGCACAATTTTGTGTGCACTGAGGTTACCAAAATTAAATTTGTAGACATTAAATGAATAAAATCCCAGTGTCTGAGAAACATTAGTGTGTGTGTGTGTGTGTGTGTGTGTGTGTGTGTGTGTGTGTGTGTGTGTGTGTGTGTGTGTGGATAAGAACAAAAACCTACAACCGCTGTTTATTTTTTGCAACTAAAAGTTTGTAATTAATCACTTTATTCTTTTTGTGCGTCTGTGTGGGTAGGAGTTGGGGTTGGTGGGGGGTTCTTTGAGGAAAAAAGGTTGGGAACCACTGTTCTAGATAATCAATTACTTGTTTTAATATAACTCACTTCTCAGCTCTTGATAATTCAGTTCTAAATAACGTATGCAGTCTGGATAGTCAGCTCTAGATACCTCAGAGGTCATCTAACTGAGCCCCCAGCTCTAGAAAATTCATTACTCAGTTCTAGATCATTCCTCACTTATCTTCCCCATCACTGTAGATAACAATATTGGGCTCTCAATAACAATGAGTTGCTTCCTCTAGATAACTCTGCACTTAGCTCTAGATAAGCCATTACTTGGTTTTACAGAACTCGCGTCTCAGCTCTAGATAAATCAGTCCTAAATAACGTATCCAGTCTGGCTCTAGATAACTCAAAGGTTGTCTAAGGTAATGAATTTATTGTTTAGTACTCGGTTCTAGACAACTCATCACTTATTTTACTCAACTGTACATCATATTTGAATAATAATGAGTTGCTGCCTCTAGATAACTCAGCACTTGGTTCTAGATCATCATGCTGTTTTGTCTGTTCTACACACGTACATACACTCAGTTTCTTAGACAAGGCACAAAATAAATCAGACCAGAGTTCATAGTAAACAAAGGAAAGGTACACTGTGGAAGACTTTCTTTACACAGTTCTTAAATAGTGCCAGAAACAAAACGCAATCTAATCACAAGATCATGGGAACACTAGCTTCCCTGGTGGCGAGGAGGGTGAACTGCAGGGCTGGACGCCACACTGATCTAAAGTGGCAGCTTTAATTAACTAATTAATTTAATTTATTTTGGTTTCTCAGTGCTCAGGTTGTGTAACACTGCTCTGTTTTATTTATTCATGTTTTTTTTATAGAAGCTATTCAGAGACACCCTTGTCTGCACCATAATTAAAATCAAATCACAATTTAGTCTGTTAGTTAATCCGCCACTTTAGTCTGCTGTCGCATTCTCGCTGTGTCACACACACAAACACTCGTGGATGAGGTTTCAGGACATTTTGACTTTAGTCTGAGGGAGAAACTGTAGTTAAAAACTAAGTTAACTACCTGCTTTAATTGGCACAGGCTGACGCTCTGATTTGAATATTTATATTACTATAATTTGCAGGTTTTGCAGTGTGTTAATGATGAAGGATTTACTTCATCGTAATAATATTCGCACAGCCTCTAATTAGCAGCAACACGCACAAAACAATACCTCTGATATCTTCTCGTGGTAATGAGCTTAGGCTGCTGGCTTTTTGCTAATTTTATCAAATGATGCCATCAACACACATCTACTCTGCATTTATGATGAACAATAATCCTGTAATTACAAATTTGATATTTTTCCCACTCGCTTTCATGTGTCAGCAGCTAGAATGGCAATACTATCCTCCTGGGACACTGGTACGCCGTTCCCGCGCTGGTTGCCAAATTGGGAACCAGTGCAGCGCTTTTCCACAGGAAAAAAAATTGGTGCCAGGCCCGAAAACAAGCACCGACCCTAAACTCTGCAGGTCTCGTAGCGAAAACCTGTGACGTCACCAGCGGTGGGCGGAGTCTTTCACGTAATCGTTGTCTTGCGATTTTTTTCAATGGTAAAAACACACTGCATAATCTGCATTTGGATACCCAAATAAATCCTCAAAGTTTGAAGAATAACCAGCAAGCAGGAACTGAGTTCGGCCATGTTTGTTTCTGTTTAGTGGGCGTGGCCTGTCACATATTCTAACGCGGCTCCCGCTGATCTCCCAATGTAAGGGACATTAAATTTGAAGGGCTTCCATGTGAACGTGAGGCAGAGTCAAAGTCCTGATACCTCTAACATGACAGTTTACCTGTTGTAGACCTCATAATACGATATGGGGCAGCTTGTGGCCCAGTGGTTAGGAAGTCGCCCCTGCAATCAGAAGGTTGTGGGGTTGAATCCCACTACTTCACTTGGTGAATGGGTTAAATGCAGAGAAAGAATGTCATATTGTTCACGCTGTGGTGTGTTGACGCGTGACTACAAGGGGCCACTTTATTTTAACTAGGAAGGTCCAGGTGTGAAGAGAAGCCAATACATAGCCAAGACATACAGAATTATCTAGATTACATGTGACGACGTTTCTGATTTCCTGATGACTTAGGGTTGGTTCCCGAACAGGGATTCAGCCTAGTCCAGGATTAAATGGTGCTGTGAATGCAGATGGCGCGTTACTGCGTATTCTGCATATTCTGCATATTCTGCGTATTCTTCTGCCACGTGCCACTAAACCAGTTCACCCACGTTGGCGGCGTAACCTTGAAACATCATGCGAGTCCCTCTTAACTCGAGTAGCCCTGTAGCTGAAAGGTCTGAAAATGTATAAAAGGCTTCATGCATTTAGCACTAACCTGTGTAGAGAGTGTTAGGGGGACAGTGTTTAGCATTCAGGATATTATCTTTAGTGCTTGCTAATGCATTTCCATTCATCCAGTATCTGAGCTATGTATCCTGTCCAGGGGGTTCAGTAGTCTCTTAGTGTCTTAGGACCTAAAGGAAAATGCTCCCTTTAAGTATTATTTGTCTATTTCTCATCATTATCAGTGTTATAAACTGACTCTATAAACTCAAAGGTAACATTGTTCATTAGGGGAGCATGAACTGATAGATTGCTTTAAAGTTGGATTGGATTATAAATTAGATTTTTCTCTGATTTTTGTTTGTCTATCCTGGTTTCTAAACTTATTTCCAGTTTCAGCGAAGTTAAAGCTAAACACACCTCCGATGCCAGCTAAATAAAATCAGTACTGCCGTAAACGGCTGCGCCCTTAGGAGACCTATGGATGAATGAATTAGAAACAAACTAAAACCGCGAAAGCGAAGTGGAACACTACAGTAATGCAACAATGTGACACGAATGTATGAGCAGCAATAAAAAGATAGAGAGTGAGGCTGAAAATAGATCAGCCAGTGGAGATGTTTACATTTCGCTTGGTTGACACAAACAATACTTCATAAGAGGAAGGTGTGTGTCTGTGTGTTAATGTGTAAGTTCTTTCTTCCTCTCTCTCTTTCTCTCTGTCATATACACAGACACACACACACACACACACACACACGCCAGATGTTTCAGATTCCTTGTGTGTGTTTATTTCCTGCTACCTTTGGGTGTGGGAGGGTTTAATGAACATTTTTTGGTGAAACTCCAAACAAACTAGACAGACAGTAAGGAACACACACACACACACACACACACACACATACACACACACACACACACACACACACACACACACACACACACACGTTGGTATTTTTGTGGGGACCTGGAAATAGGTGAAGACACACTCTGGCAATGTGTCAAAAGTTCAGATTTTACTGTATTCTCCAAACGCTGGTTTTATAGCAACCACACAATCACACCTCCCCTTTTCAATACAGAAATGCATCTACTATCATTCTTCTTTTAAGTTAAAAATAATTACCACTTCTTGTCTGAGCTTGTGTGGAGTTTTCGAACACTGAAAAGTCATTAATATCCGGAAAAGTGTGTGTGTGTTACGATGGTTTATTGATCGGTTGATCAGAAGCCAATTACTGATCATTTAAAATCAACAACGCCCATATTATATGTATTATTACTACTACTACTACTACTACTACTACTACTACTACTACTAGTACTACTACTAGTACTATTACCTCTACTAAGAATGCGACCACAAATAATAATAATAAAACTTTCAAATGTTTAGTCAGACGTCCAACAAACGCACAAACTTCTCACACTGTCTTGTAAGAGGGTCAGACAGATGACCTACCTGTGATCTCTGAACCTGCCATGACCTCGGCTTCATCCTGTGTTAAAGGCCTGAAAGAGTGATGGGTTTCTTCTCTGCAGGGTCTCAGGAAAAACCAGTGAAAATATCTGATCATATATGGATGATATTCAGCCACTTAATTAAGAAATAATAGCTAATGTCACCAGCTGCTATTATACATTACAGTACATTAGATCTCCCTCTCTTTCTCTCACTCTCTCTCTCTCTCACACACACACACACACACACCATTCAGGAAACAGATTTACAGAGTGATTCTGACCCATCGGCTGTAAAGCATTATGCGTAATGATGATAATGATGATGTGATGCCATCTGGAGCTGCTGTCAGGGTCTCTGATTGAGAAGCAAAACTACAGCTGACTGCACACACACACACGCACACACACACACACACACACACACACACACACACACACACACACACACGTGCACACACACACTATCTGCACCTGCCAGGGGTGTAATGATTTGCATAATATCAGGTTTGATACAATTTTCTATTCTGAGGTCAATATATTTTTATTATTGAGCAGAATAATGATCTCTGCTTCTTTAATCATTAGTTAAATGTCTACTGGCCATAATAACAGCATCAATCCTGTCCTGTCTCTTAATATTCCGTTCATTACGGTTCCTTTTTCTACTGTCTCAATTCTTCATGTACTTGCAGAAGACAACAGTTACCTGACAATAGTAGAGCGTCTGTTTATGACTGGCTCAACAAAAACTTGTTTTTGAGCCAGACAAAAAACACACTTGTTTTTCAGGGTTTGGGCCCCTCACTTCCAGTGAAGGACACCATGCTTCCAACTCTGTGGGCCCAGTTTGAAGAAGAACCTTCTCTATTCCAGCAGGACTGTGTCCCAGAGCACAGAGCGAGCTCCATAAAGACCTGCTGGAGGAGTT
>JBBJLR010089731.1:0-10393 GCA_037577145.1 Brachypetersius gabonensis | reverse complement strand
AGGGCGCCTGGGCGAGAGAGAGACGTGCCTGACTGAACTCTAGTCCGGTGAAAGAGAGAGAAAGAGAGAGAGAGAGAAAGAGAGAGAGAGAGGGCGCCTGGGCGAGAGAGAGACGTGCCTGACTGAACTCTAGTCCGGTGAAAGAGAGAGAAAGAGAGAGAGAGAGAGAGGGCGCCTGGGCGAGAGAGAGACGTGCCTGACTGAACGCTAGTCCGGTGAAAGAGAGAGAGAGAGAGAGAGAGAGAGATGTGCGTGACTAAACGCTCGTCCAGTGAAAGAGAGAGAGAGAGAGAGACAGAGAGAGAGAGAGAGAGAGATGTGCGTGGCTGAACGCTCTTTCCGTGAAAGAGAGAGAGAGAGAGAGAGAGAGAGAGAGTCGGTGTGCCTAAAATTTGAAAAAAAAAAATGCCACGAAAAAAAGCAAAAAAGGGAGAATATGTGAGCAGTTTCCGCGATGTTTACACGGAGATTTCCGCGTAAAACGATCACTTACGTTCTCGAAAAAAATCCGCGTGTGACTGGATTCCCGAGTCCTGATCCGCGTAAAACTGGGGGTTTACTGTATTGTCATTAAAAACTAATAACCATGTGTGTCATTTTAGGAGTTGCATATTCCCGACATTGACTGGGAAGGGAGCCTGGAAGTAGATCTGCATACTAACTATGGTGTGACTGAAGTTGGGTCCACTTACCAAAGATCAGCTGAATCGACTGAGAGCGAATATTGACCCACTAGGTCAGGCCTATTCAACTAGCGGCCCGCGGACCAGATCCGGCCCTTTTGAATTTTTTTATGTCCCGCCAGACTGTCAGGAAATCAGTGAGTGATTCCTGTGATATAATAAAGCAATGGGATCTGGATGATGATTGGCTGGTAGTCCCCCGCTACTTTTGCCAAGATTGGCCAATCCGAGCACAGAAGTGCCATATTATTAGCCAATCGCAGCCGAAAGAGGCGGGCTTTGTCAGAAAATGGGTGTGTTACCTAATGCAGAGCATAGGTGGTGGTAACGAAAGAGAATCTTTCGTATCTACTCTAACGACTTTAACGCTCTCGTTCTCGTTTAGAACCGGACGTGGTTAAAACATAGGCATACCGGGCGCGGAATCCTGTCAGTCGCTAGAACCCCCACCCCCCCACCCCAATACACGGACCCGGTTTCACAGTTGAAAGAATTAAGCATAATATTGAGTTGGTGTGTGTAATGAAAAAAATTCCTGCTTAATGCGTTTAAGTGAACTTTAATGCTGTTATACCAAACAGAAAGAAGTATGAACACTCATGGCTGTCAAGGAAAACTATTTTTAATAATAAAACAGCTGGATGACTTGACTACCATCTCGCTATAGTAATGGGATCCACCTTAAATAACATTTTAGCCAATGATGCTACACCTCATAATTGAGAAAAAATAATTTTGCTTAGTCAAACACTTGGCTTATCTTTTTTCAGCTGTTAGGTAACAAAATTAGTAAAATAGAACAATCAGAACCTCTGGAAAGCACCAGACAGACTACAGACGTTCAATTCGATTTTCGGACAATGAAACCTGGTCTACTCTGGCTAAAAATACAAGTGAGGGCTCGTTGGAAGGGTCTCCTGGAGATCTACCGAACTGTGGAGTTTTTAGTGTCTGAGTGCTTTTCCTGCCGAGATTTGCATCTCGGAAGGTTGCGAGAAAAAAGTATTGGGACACCGTGGTGAGGTGAATGGGTCCCCTTGTGTGAAAACATCCAGAAAAAATATATTTATTGTCACAAAAAAGTAAAAAAAAATGTGAAAGATATTTGCAGATTCCACGTTATTGTGGAGATTTCCACGTAAGTTTAGTTCTAAAAAAAAAATCTGTGTATGACTGAGTCCGTGACTCCTGCGTAAAACTGGGGGGTTACTGTTTTTTTCAAATACTGTATGGATACAATATTGGGTTCTTCTGCTTAACAAGTCTGAACTTTACATTTAGTCTAGCACAAATCCATACATTACTGAATTCAATCAGGTTTGCATGTCTGTCTGAAATGAAGAAAAATCTTTAGTGGCTTGTTAGCCACTGGTTCCTTTTCCACTTTAATTTACGGGTTTCAGGTAAAAAAAAAATTAACTACACCACTGCTGTTGTACATGTATATATTATTGGAATACATCAGATGCTTTCAATTATGCTTAACAATTAAAAGTATGCAATTAAATACCATTGTCAAGAAATTGACGCCGGTAGCCAGCCATGCAGGATCTGGTATTAGCAACAAGCTCTTCATTCTCATCTTCCTTGTGAGAATTCTGGGGCCACACTATATGCCACAGTATCATCTGGAATACATATGTATTCTAAAATGACAAAATCAATGCATGCAACAAATAGAAAAGGCCTGATCAGGTGCGTGTCCATAATAAGAGAACCTTGTTTGAATTGTGAAATAGTTTTGACTAAAATAATTTTTAGATTTTGTCTATTTTACTATCTACTATACTTATACTATATTGACTGTGTTGAATAGAATTGCATTACTAAAAAAGAGACTAAAATATAACTTTCCTTGACTAAAACTAGACAAAAGCAGTCTTGGATCATTCTGGACTGTTGTAATGGCATACAAGTTGTTTGCTAGGGTGTTGCAAGGTGCTTGCTGTGGTATAGGAGGTGGTTGCTAAGTAGTTTCTTGGCAGTTGCTAAGGTGTAGGAGGTGGTAGCTATGGTGTTTCTGGGTGGTTGCTATAATATAAAATGTGGTTGCTATGGTGTAGGAGGTTGCTGCTATGTAGTTTCTTGGCAGTTGCTGTGGTGCAGGAGATAGTTGCTTTGGAGTTTATGGGTGGTTGCTATGGGTTAAAAGGCAATTACTATGATGTAGGAGGTGGTTGCTATGGAGTTTCTGGGTGGTTATTGTATGACAGGTGGTTGCTATGGTGTAGGATGTGGTTGCTAGGGAATTTCTGGGTGTTTGATATGGTATAAAAGGTATTTGCTATGGTGTAGAAGGTTGTTGCTAATTAGTTTCAGGGTGGTTGCTATGGTGTAGCAAGTTACTGCTAAGTAGTTTCTAGGCAGTTGCTCTGGTGTAGGAGGTTGTTGCTATGGAGTTTGCTGGTTGTTTCTTGGCGGCAGACCCCTAGAGTCCAGACAAGAGAAAATTGAAGTCTTAATTAACCTTCTGATTCGAGATCTTTCATTCTAGATCTGTAAAACAAGTTCTTTCATTCTAGAACCCAGGGGCAACGGAAGCATTTTTAATGTGAAGGGGATGCATCGGTCCACGCATGGCGGCGGGGTTTTGGGCGGCAGTTGGAGGTTTGCACTGACAATTCACTTCACTTGCATGAGGTGAGTTGGAGGCAGAGCCGGAGCGGATTTCCAGTGGAATGGATTCTTTCGCGAAACAGCGCTGGGTGATCTAATATTTTCTGTTAAATGTGGAGGGGTCCAAACGAATAATTCTGAAATGTGAAGGGGACACATTCCCATCAGATTGAATGGCAGTGCTGTCCATGCTAGAAGCCCATCTAGAACCAAGACAAAGGCGCTTCAAAAGGACAGGAACCCAAAACTGAGGTCATTTTGGACTGATTGAAGAGCTTTTATTCTGATCTGTAAACCGAGGTCTTTCATTCTAGAAACCCATCTAGAACCCTCTAGAATCAAGATGAGGATAGGAACCCATAATTGAGGTCCATATGGACCTTCTGATTCAAGATCTTTCATTTTAGATCCTCTAGAAAAGATTCTAGAACCTTGTAGAGTTGAGAGAGGGAGCTTCAAAAGGACAGGAACTCAAATGTAGCTCTTTATGGACCTTCAGATTCATGATCTTTCATTCTAGATCTGTAAAATCAATATCTTTCATTCTAGAAACCCATTGAGAATCTTCTAGAGTTAAGACAAGGACAGGAACCCGTAACTGAGGTCTTTATGGACTTTCTGATTTGAGATCTTTCATTCTAGATCTGTAAAATCAAGGTTTTTAATTCCAGAAACCCATCGGGAACCTTTTAGAATAAAGATTTAATCTTTCATCTTAGATACTCCAGAAATGCTTTTAGTCCAGGACAGGAACCAACAATTTAGGTCTTTATAGACCTTCTGATTCATTATCTTTCTTTCTAGATCCTCTAGAAATGTTTCTAGAACCTTCCAGAGTTGAGACGAGGGAGCTTCAAAAGGCTAGGAACTAAAATTTAGATCTTTATGGAACATCTGATTCAAAATCTTTCATTATAGATCTGTAAACCATGGTATTTCATTCTAAAAACCCATTGATAATCTTCTAGAATAAAGATCTTTCATCCTAGATACTCCCCAAATGCTTCTAAAACCTTTTAGTATCCAGATCAGGGAGCATCAAGAAGACAGGAACCCATAATTGAGGATCTTAAAGGAACATCTAAGGAACAAGATCTTTCATTCTAGATCTGTAAACCAAGGTCTTTCATTCTAGAAACCCATCAAGAATCCTCTGTAAATGTTCTAGAGTTGAGATGAGGGAGCTTTAACAGGATAGGAACTCAAATTTAGCTCTTTACGGAACATCTAATTTAAGGTCTTTCATTCTAGATCTGTAAAGCAAGCTCTTTCACTCTAGAAACCCATCAAGAAGCTTCTAGAGTCAAGACAAGGACAGGAACCCATTACTGAGGTTTTTATGGACCTTCTGGTTCGAGATCTTTCATTCTAGAAACCCATGTAGAACATTCCAGGGTTGAGCTCTTTCATTCTAGATGTTCTACAAATGTTTGTAGAACCTTCTAGAGTCGAGATGAGGGAGTTTCAAAAGGATTGGAACCCAAAATTGAGGGCATTCTTATTCAAGATCTTTCATTCGAGATCTGTAAAATCAAGATCTTTCATTCTAAAAATCCATCGAGAAGCTTCTAGGGTCGAGACAAGACAAGAACCCATGATTGAGGTTTTTATGGACATTCTGATTCAGGATCTTTAATTCTAGATCCTTTAGAAATGTTTCTAGAACCCACTAGATTTGAGATGAGGAAGTCTCAAAAGTACAAGAACCCAAAACTGAGGTCTATCTGATTCAAGATCTTTCATTCTAGATCTGTAAAATCAAGATCTTTAATTCAAAAAATCCATAGAGAAACTTCTAGAGTCGAGATGAAGACAGGAACCCATAATATAGGTCTTTATGGACCTTCTGATTCAGGATCTTTCATTCTAGATCCTCCAGAATTTTTTCTAGAATCTTCTAGCTTTGAGATGAGGGAGTTTCAAAAGGACAGGAAAACAAAATTCAGGCCTTTCTGATTCAAGACCTTTCATTGTAGATCTGTAAAATCAACTTTCATTCTGGAAGCCAATCGAGAAGCTTAGCTCAATAGTTTATAATGGTTTATAACACTCTCAGATCAAGCATTGATGAAAAATAATATATCATTATGAAGCTAAAAATTGTGTCATGTCTGACTTTTCCTCAGGAGGCTAACTGTAAAGAAGAAGCGGTATCAGCTGTGCCTGCTGCCGTTCTTACCATCTATGAGGATGACGATGCTCTGGTGTTGGAAGGGACTGTGCTGGATTCCGGTGGGACGATGGTAAATTTGGGCCGGTTAGGTAATTTTGGGCCGGCGCGGAATCCTGTCTAACAAGAAGCACTTTATTACTGTGCATGCAGAGCAAACATGTTTTAATTCTTGGTGCAAGGATTGAGAAGAGCTAGTTCGTATTATAATTATTTCATATTTTTCTGAAAAGGTTTTGAGATCTAGTTTTGAAGGCCTGTTCATGTCTTTGTGATTACGGTCTAGAGTTTATTATTTTTTTTGTATGATAATGAGATTTTGGCCTCATCATTGTGGCTTGAAAAAACTGTTGTTCTCATTGCAGTAAACACTGTTCTTTACTGTGTTTCTTGACCCAAATGGCAAACAGCTTGATGGGTCAGTTTCAGTGTAGAGACAAATGTTATGTATTAAAGGATTTTTGCATGACCAAACAAGGTTTTGTACTCAATTAATTAGTTGAACGTCTTTATTATAAACACATAGTACGGTAGTTGACCATTGCTTTAAATACTATTACAGCTATTGGTGTGTGTGTGTGTGTCATTATTACCCTGTTAAGAGTTATAGTGTGTCATTATTACCCTGTTAAGAGTTATAGTCATAGAGTCATAGTTAAATGAACAAGAAAATCCACTCTGGCAGAATTCAAAAATATTTAGGGTATAGGATAGATATACGTGGCATTAAAGCAAGGATTTCATTCTTATCCTGTTAGCTTTTCATAGTTAAAGAATCTCCACATTTGTAGAAATCTTTTTAATGTCAACAACAGTGGAAATGAGTTGAGAAAACTCAAAAATCTCTTGCATCATGTTACCTTGAAAATTTGAGTTGTCTCAACATTTTTTTTTACAGTGATGTGTCAATTAAGCCATTTGAATAACCCCATACAACTGGAATTTAGATAGTGATACAGGTATAACACTATCACACATTAAAACTGGGGTTCTGGCCTTTAAGAGGGTGTGTCATTTGAGTGGTTATCTCAAAGGACTGGGAAGATATTCTCCAATACATTAGGTCGAGCCCTGGGGGGGGTAGCAGAAAAGTCAGGACCTTACCAGGAATCAAATAATTTATAATGGTTTAAAACACTCTCAAATCAAGCAATGCTGAAAAGTAATGTACAATTATAAAGCTTGGGTTCTGTTTTTGTTGTTGTTGTTTTTCCCACCAACGGCGTGTAATGCTACAATAAATGAATAAAGGGTACAAATGGGATTTAGTACAACACTGACACTAAAATATTAAAGTAAAATTATTGTAAGATAAACAATAGAACAAAAAAACAATAAATAAATAAACACAACAATAATTATAAGAAGAAGAAGAGAAGAAGCAGCTTTAATTTTACAACAATTTTACATCTTTCAAAATGCCTCGCTAGGACCAAGATAGTTTGACACAAAGACAAATAAAATGTGTATTAAAATGTAAAATCAATACAACAACAACAATAATAAAAATAATAGTCTGTTCAATGTAAATAACACAAAAATAACAAAAACAATACGTAATTATGCTAGAATTAACAAAAGGAACCAGAAAAGCTGAGGAACAGCCAGCAGAGTCTTTTCTGTCCTGCCTGGGGATCCGAGGCTGCTGTCTGCCCTGCAGCCGTCAATCAATCATCAAGCAAGCACTCAGTCAATCAATTATCAATCAATTATATATTGCTTGTTGCCGATGGGGGAAGGAAAACAGGGCTGATGACATCTGGACAGCTCCTTGAGGCTAAAGAATTACAATAAAATGTATGTAGTTACATAACAGTAATCCACTCACACATTGCTGGGTACAAAGCAAATATGAAATAAATCTAGCAACTGGCCTTTACCAATTAGTTAAACCAAAAGAAGAGATTGAGAACGGGTATTTTCTATGAAAAATTATGCTCACTTTTTAGCATAGTTCCATGAGAGAATACAGTGTATATCAATTTTACAAACACTGCAACAAAACAATTCAATAAAGCACACAAGAAGGGAAGACCTCCAAAATACAACTCTAACACAATTAGGCACCCATAATGAATTCTAAAGGAACAAAGAAAGCTATACATCTTTCAAACGTTTAAGCAAAACAAAGCTATAATTAAAGAAGTATGATCTACACAAGTGAAGATCTGACACAGTGGACAAAACTCTGCAGGTTATCCTTCAGTATCCTTCAGTTAAATGCTGCCCCAGCTTCAGTGGTCTCCAGGATGCGCATATTCAGGCCAACTTTGTTTCCAACAAGTCAGCTGCAATAAACATACAACAATAAACAAAGATGTAAATATCAAATTACATTGATATTTATTAGTATTATCAATGTCAAGTAAGTCTCTCCTCAAAAAACACCTAAAGAAAAGTTTTCCGGCATTTTTTAATCCCTCAAATATAAAGCTATTAGTTCGTAGACAGTATTAGGAACCTTGTATGAATTAGCTACAGCTAAACTAACATAATGATGCCCTGTACTTGATCAATAACGCTCCTAAAATACACAAGGGGTGAGTTTGAGAGAGAGTGTGTGTGTATGTATAATCTAACCTAATAACTGAATATGTCACCTTAATTTACGATGTACTTCATCTTAACGGTTCAAACCGCAAACCATTGAGGCATTTTATCGTATAAGGTCTGTGTAAAAGGTGCAAAGAACTACTGCGGTAATATTTATAATACGCAACGTGTATTTACAGCTTCCATGTTATACAGTGTTTAATGAAGAGCGTAGAAATAACCGATGACAATAGGTGATGTTTACTTGGTCTAAACTCTACGTCATACTCAAGAGAGAAACCTGTTTGTTTGGACCAACAAACTTTCTTGAATTTACACAAAACAAAATCCTGAAAATTGTGAGAAAATGTCACAATGGAACCCACGCCATAAAGTTGCAGCAACTTAGATTTTTATACACGCTGAGTGTTTTGAATGTATATTTTTTTGACAGTACACCTGCCAACAATACCTGAACAACACAAATCATAAAGGCACGAGTAAGAAGTTGTTTTTTTTTTTTAAGCAAGCAGTAGAATACGAGAATGTGTCGCCAAAGTGCTCCTTGAAGAAGTGGGTCTTCAGGCGAAGTTTCAAGAGCTGAAGAACTCCACAGATCTGATCAGAAGAGGGAGTTCATTCCACCACTGGGGGGCCATGACTGAGCAGAGTCTAGACGCATGCCTTCCTCTTCTCTTGAGCGGCGGAGGCTCGAGACGAGTCGTGCTTGGAGCCCTGAGAGGACGAGAAGTGACACGTTTTTAGACTAGTGTTGTAATGTATGGTGGTGCAAGTCCATTCTTGGCCTTGAAAGCAAGTGTTAAGGACTTAAACTTAACGCGAGCACCACAGGGAGCCAGTGGAGGTTCCTCAGTAAAGGTGTGGTGTGAGTGAACTTAGGAACGTTGAACACTAACCTGGCAGCTGCATTCTGAATCAGCTGAAGCGGTTTGGTTACCTTCTGTGGAAGTCCGGCCAGTAGAGAGTTGCAGTAGTCCAGTTTGGAAATGACCAGAGACTGGACGAGAATCTGTGTAGCTTTTGTGGTGAGGAAGGGTCGAATTCTTCTGATGTTGATCTGCATGTTCTAGAGATCTGATCAACCTGCGGCAAGAAGATAGATCTTCATCTACCGTAACACCAAGATTTCTTACTTTCTTAGAAGGGACGATAGCTGAGTTCCCGGCAGAAATTATGAGATTGTGGCTTGGTGAAGGACTCCCTTTGATGAAGAGGAGCTCGGTCTTGCTGGGGTTCAGCTTGAAGTGGTGGGCCACCATCCAAGAGGAAAGTCTGAGATATGGGTCGAGACCTGGTTATCATTGGAAGGGAAAGAAAGAATAAGCTGTGAATCATCAGCATAGAAGTGATATGAGAAACCATGTGAGGCTATTACATTCCCAAGATAACCAGTATAAAGAGAAAAGAGAAGTGGTCCTAAGACAGAGCCCTGTGGGACACCAGTGGAGAGTCTACGTGGAGCAGACTGGGTGCCTTGCCATACTACCTGGTACCTCCGGTCGTCGAGGTAGAATGCGAACCAGTGCCAGGCTGTGCCCGAGATACCGAGGTCGGAGAGAGTGGTGAGGAGGATCTGGTGGTTGACTGTGTTGAAAGCAGCGGAGAGATCGAGGAGGTTCAGAGCAGAAGACAGGTCGGCTGCTCTAGCCGCATGAAGTTCTTTTGAGACCGCAAGGAGAGCCGTTTCAGTGGAGTGAGCTGTCTTGAACCCGGACTGGTGGGGGTCCAGGAGGCTGTTAAGGGAGAGAAACGAGTTGATTTGGTTCTACACAGCACAGTCCACGACTTTAGAAAGGAAGGAGAGATGGATCGTCTCAGTGTTTCTCTTGTTTCTTGTTTTGTCCTTCTTAAAGCCCTGTATTTTTATTACTGTAGTTAAACGAGGTGAATATGGGTTTACATTACATTTTCTTTAAGGGTAATGCGTTAAACTGAGTTTAAAATTAAATGAACTGTTCTGGGAGCATATTTAGGGGCATATTTAATGTTTACACTATAAAAATAAGCAGTTTTTAAGGTAACAAAAGTAACAGCCTGTTTAAATCTAAGAGAGATAAATATACTAGAAGATGCAAATAATCACGTAAGATGCTAGTTGTAAAAATAAATCTTGACTGTTTTACTTAATTAAATCATACAAATAACATAAGTGGAGAATTTATGTCTATGATATTGTTGTAAATTTAAGGGTTTAGTTTAACATGAGTAAATATAAACAGTCATGAAAATGGGACCTATATAATTATGACACACACATACAAACACACACACACACACACACACACACACACACACACACACACACCCACACACACACACACCCTCACACACACACACACACACACACACACCCACACCCACCCACACACCC
>JBBJLR010089702.1:0-10395 GCA_037577145.1 Brachypetersius gabonensis | reverse complement strand
ACACACACACACACACACACACACACACACACACACACACACACACACACACACACACCCCAGAGAAAGAGAGGTCCATGCTGCTTGCATGAAAAACGCTTCAGTGTTCTCAGTTATAGTAACGCACATTTTATTGTCAGTAACGGTAACGGCGGTGTAACGGGGAAACAGTAATTCGTTTCATTACTTTATACTGAAAAATGTATCGCTGTTAGTAACGCCGTTTATTTATAGCGCCGTTATTCCCATCACTGTATGCCTGAGACGTTGTTCTGCCAGATCAGAGTTCTGAGGGTGAACAGGAAAACAGTAGACATCACGTCTTTCCTTCCAAAAAGCTTACTTTTCCTTACTTTATTTGCTTTACTGCATGTAGTTATTATTTATTTACTTAATTGTTTATTCCTGCACCTCTGTTCTCACACTGTATGTTTCTGTCCCCCACATTAGTTTGCCTGTCGTTTTTTCTGTCTGACTGGTCTGAACTAAAGGCCCGCATGACTTTCTACTGCCGCTCGTGTTCTCATATCGATCCCACAGACAGTCCGTAAACCACTAACAGCCTTTTTTTGCTCTCCAACGCTTTTCAGGTTAAAAAGACTTAGAGGATTAGAGGATGCTTAGAGAATGTCAAGCTGGCCATTTTTCACTCAGTAGCAAATGGACAAATCACAGAATTGACACAAAACATTTTCCTGGCTTTGTGAAACTCACCTCAAAGTAAGTGAATAACATCATTTAAATTGCATTATTTTAGATTTTCAGATCAAGTAGAGGAAAAAGGATAGAATGGCTTAATGTAGGTGGGGGTATGATGTAATGTAATTTGCATTTCTAAGACATAAATGCAAATGAGCCACAGCTGAAATGGAGCACTCGCAGATCTTAACGAGCTGCTGGTCTCGGCTAATTGAAGGGAAACACGGCCCCAACAGGAGACTTGTCAACTGAAACAATTGACAGGAGAAATGAAGGTCCTTCAAGAAGGAAGTCTAATGTGGAGAATAGCCTATAGTCGCTCAAGGGTGCAAGTTTAAACAAATTGGGGTGGTGGTGAAAGGATTGGGGTGGTGGTGAACAAAAAGGTCGACCAGGGAAGACATCGAAGAGTTCTCTGAAAGTGCACAATGAAACATTTGCAAAAGAAATAGCTGGAAACAGACAGAATGAATGAATTACATGTGATTTACATCCAGAAAAGCCAAAGGAAGATCAGCATTAACACCTTAACAGAAGAATCTAAGATCACAGTGGGCTACAGGGAAACAGTAATGAATTTGCATTCACCAACATTGAGATGGAGATGCTGTATTTTTGTTGGTAGCCATTCTAATGAAACACATAACGATGACAGTCTGAAGGAAACAAGCACATTCTCCTGCTCATTAATCCTCTGGGACTGCAGGTTAGGTTATGGCCCAGGGGAGATGACCATCATCACCTCAACAGGCAACACTCAAGTGGGCACTGAAATTCTGGACACTTTTCTTTTATTGACGACAGAAAAGAGGTTTGGTGATGATGGTCATTTTTCAGGATGATCTCGCCAAAGATCACTTCAATACAATAAATGGTCCATGATGAGATTCCATCAAGAAAGTTGGAGGCAGCTTGGGGAAGAAGTTTGTTCTCCATTAATGAAGTCCATGCTTCAATGAATTCAGGACTGAAAAGGAACAACGAAACGATTTATTTGTTTGTTTAAACGATCCCATCTTCTGTCCCTCTACTTGATACTTAAAAAATGTTCATGAAGCTAGAAAGTTCAGCTCAAGTGTGGTGATTGCAGGGGTTGCCAGGGATTGTTTTTTGTGTATATGTGTTTGTATCTTATCTCAATGTCATCATAATGGAAAGAATACTGGAAAATCTGTAGAAGTGGGAACCTTTTTTTTTTTTTTTTACCACAAATTGTCAAGAAAGAAAATCAGCAAAAAGATCTTTTTGGTCACTGAGGTTAAGATCAGATTCAGGTTTAAGTTTAGGATAAGATAAAATAAGATAAGATAAGATAAGATAAGATAAGATAAGATAAGATTAACCTTTATTAGTCCCACAAGTGGGAAATTGGTTTGGTCACAGAAGAAAGTGCACAGTACAAAGTTAAGAGCAGCAAAATTAAGAAGAACAATAGAATATAATGGAATAAAATAAGTAAGTAAGATTAAATTACACATTTTAAAGTAAGAGTAGATTTAGGCTTGGGCAAGTTATATGCATGTACACAGTGAGTATATGTTTATAGGTATATACAGAGTGGATGTACAAGTAAAAATCAGAGATGGGGACTCGAGTCTGAGACCAATTAGCATATTTCCTGAACATTTAAAGCTCAACATTCACAGCTCAAAAATCCCACATTTAGAGTCGCTGTTTGTACACATTGCCACTCAAAAACTTGAGACTTGACTTGGACTTGGTAAAAACGACTTGTGAACATCTCTGGTAGAAATAAGAACACTGTAGATACACACACAAAGGTACACAATGGAGTGACAGGCCTTGACAGTAGCTTAGTATTAGAGATGCACCATATCTCAGAAATAGGAGTCTTATGTTACATAAGTCAATGTCCTCACAAAGATAGTAGTACCACCATGTGTGTGTTTGCACAAGGCCATATGTATTAATGCCTCTATGATACACCTGTTAGTCTTTTATGGATGTGTGTTTCTGTTTGCCTTTCTCCCACCACCCTCATTACCAGCTGCCAGTGCAGCGTGTCTCTCTGCTGTTCTCCGTAAGTACTGTCAGTGTCGAGGCACTTCACTTCCTCTTACTGAGCACGAAACCTGCCGCTGTGCCTTCAGCTCTCTTCTGCTGCTGTCACTTCGCATCCCGTCATGTTTTCCTTTCAGTTACCGTTCATCTCCGTTTACACCCGTCTGGCATGTCCTCCCCCGCGTGCCGCATTCCATCAAACTTCTAGCAGCAAGCGTCAACAAGAGCCTGATCAGAAGAGGATAACAATAGCGCATGAGTATGAATTACATTGCATCTGTACTACAAGTAACTTTAACCAGCCCACTTCTATGCCTTTTCTCATCCTTTAGTACTGAATGTGACTGAACTGACAAAAAGGATGGTTATGAGCCTCATAGCAAACAAAAGAGCATTTGTATTATAAAAGTCTTCAGGCTAGAAGCAACTACTTTTTCCATCACTCATTTGTATTCCTATAGAACTTTTGTGCAAATAAATAACTCAAAAGTGCTGAAGGATTGTTGAATGCAAGTGAATACAATAGTAAATTCAAAGTATGTGTAAGACCTTGTTTACACCTGCTTACATCTGGATTGGGCTGATTCACATAAACATGCAGGTGTGAACGCACCTGCTTTAGCCACATTTAAATCCGTTCACTCAAACGTGTCAGGAGGAGGTTCTGAGATGCATTTAAGTCTTGCTGAAGCACTTACGTCGCATGAACAAAGACTTGAGACTTGACTTGAGACTCTGGTTGAAACAGTATAAACACATTTGTCTCTCCAGGACATTCAGCAATCTAAACCCCTCTGAGTGCTGTCACAGCTCCCGGGTTTTTCAAAGTCTCTGGCCCTTAGTGCGGCATCACAGCTCTTTCAGTTTTATGTAGTGTAGGACTGTTTTAGAAAAAGGTTTTGAGCTGTGTTTGAGCGTTGTTTCATGTAAACACTGGCTTGTAAAACGCAGTGAGCAGATTTTATGCATTGAATCTTCATTTTGCGGCTTGCCGCCAGTGCCCTGCCCACAGAAGTTTTTAAACTTGTGATTATTGACAACACTATAAAATGCTTATTTCACATACATAGCCAATGTCTGAGCCTGAAAACCATATTCACCTGACTTTTACTGCCATTTCCACCGTCTGTAACTAGACGCTTCATTGATGGAGGTCTGGTACTGGCTACTTTTTCTTGGAGATGCTTCTCTCCTCTAGATATGCCTAATGTACATTTTTATGTAACCAAGCACTTTTTCTGTTCTATCAGCATGTACGGAAGATCTAATCTATCAAATCAGAAGAACTCTGATGCAAGAGCTCGCCTTTCCACTCCTCTCAGATTATATGAGCTAACTTGCTGCTGCCCGCACCCCATGGCAATCCTTCATCGTTCACGTCGGCGCTGGATGATGTGGAGCTTCGGCTGAGAGGAAATTGGATCTCGCGCTTGTCAGAGGCTGCATAATTGACCTGGAGTTGGTCCCTGTTCCCCATGTCACACCAGCAGGCCCAGAGCCCCCTCAACTAAATCACTTTAATTAAGAACCTTTGCGGTATTAAACCTTTGCTGGGAGGCACTCACACGTTTGTGGCTCTCAGTCCTCCCGTGACCTTCTGTCTGACATGCTCGGTTCTGCCTCTTCCTGGAGAAAATGTCCTTGTCCCACCGTACCCGTGTTCTGTTGGTTCCCGTCCGGATGCTGGTCGAGCTGTCTGACAGTGATGTGCATTAAAATGTATACAGCTTCTGCCTGGCTCCCCCGGTTCTAGGCCAAGGTCCACACCCCCAAGACGTCCCTCACGGTGACAGAACATTTTCATTTTAATGATGTTTGGGCTGAAGTCAGTGATGCATTTGGTAGAAGGCGAGTTAAACACAGCACCTTGCTTTAAGGGGCCCATATATTGGTTTTTCAGGCCCCTGAAGTCCACTTACATGGCTTGGGATGGATTTATGTGGTGAAAATGGTCATAATGTATTTCTACATGACCATTTACTAACTTTTGTTGATGCCTCCAGAGCTTTTAAGAGCGACATGTAAATGACCTCTGTTCCGATTGGCTGTCCTGCTTGAAAAAGAGGTCTTTTCTGTTTTCTGTTTTTGCACCTTAATGTCCACACACTTTACATACTAAATCATCTCTGTCCTGCTTAGGTACCTCATTTAGAAAGGAGTCCAAACACAAAAGTACAACCTGTTCTTTCAGTAGTGTGAACTTTGCTTCCTGAAAACTTTATTTATTTCTTCAAGACTTTCATGCCAATATTTGCTCCAACTCTGTTGCACACTGTCAGCAGGAACAACACTCTACAGTGGGTGGGTGCAAACTGCTGTAGGCTTAGTGGGTTGCTGTATGTACATATGTTTGTGGTTATGACATCACAACCATTGCAAATTTAAAATGGACCGTTTTTTTGCAGCTTAATTGATGGTGCAGGCTTTTGTCTCATTAAAAAATATCCAACAGGCTTTTCATGATATTCATGCCTCTGAAGGAGATACATGTGATTCCCCTCCTTCAGCTAGAACGAGGGGTGATTTGTGGTCTTTCCAAAAGTCTGAAGGGGATGCTGAATATACCAGTGAAGTTGGGAGAGCTGATAGAGAAGTTCGTGGTCATTAAGGTCAGAGAATAAAGATTTAAACAGATGAGAGCTCATAAGGACTTTGAATGTCTACCAGAGCCGTGGTTAGAGCCAGCTGCCTGACACCACCCCACCTTCTCATAGTTTCCATGGGTTCTGCCTTTCTGCAGGCTTACAGCTCCAGTATCTCTCCCTCAACACCTGCTCCAGTGCTACATTTTATCCATCCATCACTCTCCTGCCGCAGAAGAGATAGACCCCACAGCTTCGGATGTGTTTGATTGCAGTGCAGTTCTGCCCAGAGCCCTTGGAGCCTCCTATAGTTTGCAGCTGTTAGCAGAATGAAGGACAAATGTCTTAGAGTTTTAGTTGCCTCTTGTATTTGTACAATCCATTTATAAGAAGGAGATTATTCTTACATTTTCCTTGTTTTATTTTATCCTAATCAAATCCAACCTTTGTGTTATTTAAAAAAAAAGTCATGATTCTCAGAATGCCTCTATTATGACCATTTTCTGTATCCTGTATCCTTATTCTGTATCTTAGAATAAGGATACGGACTGTTTTTGTTACTGTGCCTCTGACACATATGTAAATGAGCTCTGTTCTTATTTGCTGCCCAAGTGTTGTTTTTTTTAAAGCAATGGATTTAAAACTAACTCCTCATTTATGGGCTTATGGACTAAGGGAGCATGTGGAACGTTCTTATACCTCATCAAACTCTTACTTCATGTACTTTCCTTGATATGGGCCCTTTAAACAGAAAATAACTGCCTCTTTTTGTGTACATCAGGCCTAAAAGCTTTTCAAGGGGTTCATTAGTTGTGATTTCCCCCCCGATTGGCCATTATTTTCCTCCCATTAATGCTAATGGTTTATTGTATTCCTCTTTAATTGAAATGCCCTGTCGTCGCGGCTTTGGGTCTCAGGCATGGCTCAAACCGCGTTTTGTATTTACTAGGAAATGGGGAATGGAAAGAGGGATGGAAAGGAAAGAGGTGAGGAGAGAAAGAGAAGAAAATGCACCAGTCCCTAAGAGAAGGCTTCAAGGGACGCATGCGTTTTGATATGATACGGGATGAGCATTGAATTCTAAAGGTCATATTTTACAATTTGTCCGAGACTCCAGCTGCACCCCCAGCGCTGGCAGAGTGGAGACAAACAGGCCACCTCGACTCACCGATGTTACGTCTGTTTTTGATACTTCAGATCTGTAAGGCTCTGCCTCATGATCCGTGCTCCTGATGTCACTTTTTTCCCAGTGAAATGTAAGAGCCGGGAACGCACTGCTTGGGCAGTTATGCTGTGATGGTGCGCTCACTGATGGACAGAAAGGATGAGTCAATGGTCAGGATCTACATGAATAGGTCAGCTCCCTGTTTCAAAGGCGTGTCAGCTCTTACCAAATCAACGTGGACCATGTGAAATAAAAAAAGAAACTGAATCATCGATAGCTTGGAAATTGAAAAACAAATAAACAGTGTGAAAGGGCAATGCATAAATAATACTACTGTTAGTAGGCCTGGCTTGTCTTGGACACTGGCAAAGTGGGGCTTCAAGGAAAAAAAGTTGGGAACCACTGCTCTAGCTCATTCCAACTAATTTGTTCGGTGGCGCCGCCTAGTGAGCTTCCCTAGCCAATATCTTGGGATGTAAAGATTAGCATTTCATGAACTTATACACCATGCATCTTGACCACATTCTATAGATGCCTACCAAATTTAGTAAAATTTCATTATTGAGGCACTGCAGCTAATGCGTTTCAGAAGCTCAAGATTTGCTTAGGCTACAGTTTTAAAGTTTGGTAGGTTTACACTTGGGCACATTTCTTCTTATCTCCTACAGTTCAGCGGTGGCGGTAATGCACAAAAGAATTGTCAACCGCCATAAAACGAAGAAGGTGAAAAAAAAAACCTGCTGCAGCATGTAGCATGTCAGCTCTTAAACACTTCAGGAAAATCAGAAGAATTTAAAGCTGTTTTGGAAAAAAACTCTCCACTCACTATCCAAGACCTGCTCTTCAAACCGAGGACACTTTGATAAAGATTATGCTGAGTGCTGAGTAATGTTTAAATGCCGCTGTTTTAGGCTGGCGCAGTGTTTCCAGGTGTTGTTATTTACTTTTATATGTTATCTAAGTGACAGTGGGAGTCTCAGGCATGGAGAAGGAAGAGTGTTCATCCAATTTAGTGAATTAGGTAGTTTTTATGTTTTCATGAGGCCGTTAAAAAATGGGAATAAAATGCACCAGGCGTGTCTTACTCTGATATTTAAGTGCTTTGATGGGCTCGTGTTGTGGCTTCTGCTGTTGTTTGCTTGAACTGGGAGGCACAGTGGCACTGTGGCCTGATGGGCTCTTTAATGCACTCCCCACTTTCATCCAATTTCAGCCCTAGCTCCCTCTGGTGAGCTCTCTCTCTCTCTGTCTGTCTCTCTCCCTCTCTCTCTCTCTAGGCCTGTCTCCCATCACCACTGCCATTCTCACTAATGTTCCTCTCTTAGTTTTTAGGGGCCGTAGGGAATTACGTAACTGTTCAAAACAAAACATCTGACACCACCCCAGTCTCAGATTCATGTAGCTTCACTTAAATGAGTTGTACAGGGGTGTTAATAATAATAACAGCAAGTCCTGTTAAATTCTATCATATTGTCCCATGTATTTATGAATAAATACAGAAGACCCACCGAAATTTACAAGGGTTATGCTCTAAGAGCACAAGCAAATAGTGAAAAAACATGAATTTGTGATATGAACCCTAAATATGCCCCCAAATGCGCTCACAAAACACTTAAATTTAATTTTAAACTCATTTTAATGCAGTTTAAAGGTAAACCCGTATCCGTACTGTACAGTTTACACTGAACTCCTGCAGTGCTAGAATGTAAATACCAATGTCACCCCTGTATAGACTGGACTGTAATTCATGCAGCGCGTTTTCTTTTGTATAAGCAGGTAAATACAGTAATACATTTATTAAGTTCACAGTAAAAAAAAAATACAGGGCTTTAAGAAGAATAAAATGAGAACACGAGAACATCCAGCGAAACACTCTGAATGCTGGACTGTATCTGACAGAGACGCATCACAGGGCAACAGCCAATATACAGTTGCTATGTGTTTCATGACAGTACTAAAAAAAATGACACAGTCATATTTTATATGGAAAATTTGCAGAAATTATGTTAATATTTTTTATTATAAAATTATGTAAATGTTTTAGGGGGGAGATCTGTTGTCAAAGTAACATCTACATGAATGCAGGACCCAATGTTTCCCAAAAGAAACCCATAGCATTACACAGCCCGCACCACCTCACTTTCCTCACATGGTGCATCCTGGTACCATTTCTTCCCCAGGTAAACAATGAACACACAACCCAGCCGACCACATGTTGTAGAAAAGAACGTGATTCACCAGATCACAACACCTTCCTCCATCGCTCAGTGGTCCAGATCTACTCACAGGGGTCAGTAAGGGTACTCTGACTGGTCTGCAGGCCAATATGCAGCAGAGAGCTTTGGTGTATGTTCTGACCCCTTTATATCAGAGCAGCATGAATGTTTTCAGCCATTTGAACTCACCACATGCATCAGTGCACCCATGACCCTATTGCCCGTTCACCGGTTATCTTTCCTTGGAGCACACAGAATGCCTGTGTTCTCTTTACCAACTCACAAAATACTTTTGCACAAACAAAACAAATCCATATACTTTTTTACTGCATTCTTGTCTTTTTTTACTAGCAGAACAACAGTTTAATTGTTACATACTGAGACAACTGGCTTTAAACAATTTGCATTAGTGCACAGTACAGTATAGTAAAGTGTCCAGTATAGTAAATGTGTCATACGTGAACACACCACAGCACACAGTGTGAACAGTGTGAAATTATTTCTCTGCATTTAACCCATTCACCAAGAGAAACAACGGGCAGCCAGGAACACAGCTCCCGGGGAGCAGTGTGTGGAATGGTACCTTACTCTAGGGTCCCTCAGTGGTGCCACTAGCAGTCTTTGGATTTGAACCCACAAACTTCTGGTCACAGGGCGAACTCCCTACCCACTAGGCCAACAGCTTTATACCAGTTGTACTGTATACAATTAAACAAATGCATTCATGTAAACACACATACACACACACACACACCACAAGCATCCACATATAGTACTGTGCAAAAGTCTTAGGCAGCTGTGCAAATTTTTTTGAAGTCATTTCTATCAGCAGTGGCTTCTTTCTGCAGCAACAACAGCTGAATATTAGAATAAACGCAAACAAACAAGAAGCAGTAAAAAGTATCAAGATTTATTTTTTCTAAAAAGTATTCAATGTTTTGTGAGCTGGTTAGAAGAACACAGATTTGGATCCAGGTTTCTGCTCAGGACCTCCAGTCATTGAGTGAATTAATAAAATTCCATAATCAACACACAATTTAATCTCCTGCAGTAAAAAGAGCCAAACCAGGGATTTGATGGAGCTACAAGTAAAACTGAGCTTCCATGAGGAAAGAGGTCTGGAAATGATTGAGCGACACATAAAACCACCATTTACTGTATTAATGTTGTTTGTATTTTTTGTAATGTAAGTGTTTTAATACTAACTTAACACCACTGCCCAGCAGTAAACAACATTTTCTCAGTCTGTGCGTCCAGTGGAAATTTCTCTGTAGGCTTCACCAATGTAATCTCAGTCACTGAAGGTCCTGCTCCTGTGTTAGAAAACATATTGCCTGGCATTAATTGGCAGTCTTACATAACATCACCCTACCCCCCAACCGCACACACACCATTCCCCAACATCCACACACAACACACACACATACATTGTAGTACTGACTTAGGTAATGTGTATTTTTCTCATTAAATTCAAACTCTGTCAAAAGGACAATTGTGGACGGTCCAGCTGGTGTCCTGTTGCTAGGCACCACTAAGTGTCCTCTAGCTCCAGCCCTGACGTGTTATTAACCCAGAACTCTTCCGTGTTCCTCCGCTCCCTCGATCGGCGTGAGGTCTGGAAGGTGCACAGTTCAAAGAGAGAGAGAGAGAGAGAGAGAGAGAGAGAGAGAGAGAGAGAGAGAGAGAGAGAGAGAGAAAGAGAGAGAGAGAG
>JBBJLR010089650.1:0-10396 GCA_037577145.1 Brachypetersius gabonensis | reverse complement strand
ACACACACACACACACACACACACACACACACACACACACACACACACACACAGCATTTTGATAAGAAGCCTTTCCCTTATCCATGCAAAAAAGCTGATCCTAAATTGTTCTGATTTGGTTGTGTATAAAATTTGTTCAGGAATTAAAAAAAAATATTCAGGAAAGTTCAGGTCAGCACCCTGAAGGCTAAGCCCTTTAGCAGTTTTGCAAATGTGGGTTTCTATCATTTTATTTTTAGTGATGTGATGTTATTTTCCATCCATCCATCATCCATACCCCTTATTCCTGCCTTCGGTGTCAGGGGGGTGTGGGGTTTGGTTCCGCAGCTCATCCTAGCTGCAATGGACGAAGGCGGGGTACACCATTGACAGCCAGCACGTCACAGGGCCACATATAGAGACAGACAACCATTCACGCCCTCGTTCAACCCCTGCCGTCACGGGGAAATATGCAAACTCCAAGACCCTGCGCCCAACCCAGGAACCAAACCCAGGACCTTCTCGCTGTGAGGCAACAGCGCTAACCCCTGCGCCACTGTGCCGCCCATGATGTTATGTTATTTTATTTTATTTCAATTTATGTGTGTACATCTAAGTTCTGACATGTTTTGTTGGCAAAATGAAAGTCATAAATTCAAATCAGAGTGTCTCTGTGTCTGGAATGGATTTACATTATTCTTAAGTCTATAAGATAACAGTAATATATATAACAGTAATAAGATAACCTTGTTTGAATTGTGAAATTGGTTTGACTAAAAGAAAATGTATATTTTGTCTGTTCTACTAAGTGCTTATACTATATTGACTGAGTTAAATAGAACTGCATTACTTTAAAAGAGACTAAAATACAACTTTTTTTTTACTAAAACTAGATGAAAATAGTCATGGATAGTTCTGACTAAAATAAGACTAAAATGCTCAGACTTTTAGTCGACTGAAACTAGACTAGACTAAAAAGTATAGACGTGACTAAGACTAATAAAAACTAAAAGGACAGCTTGACATAAAGACTAGACGCAAAATTAAAACAGGCCGCCAAACACAACACTACGCACTGCATATGATCTCAGAGCAGTTCCTCATTACATATGATCTCCATCTAATCATAATGTAAGCATGTCTCCTCGCTTTTGTATCAATCGTGCGATTGCGTCCACAACAGCTCATAGTTTTTTTGAGAATCTTCCAGAAATATCAACCCCACCCGGCGCTCCATCTTGCCCAGCAGACCTAGATAACCTGACTGAATGCTTCAAGAACTCTCTCCAATCCACACTAGACTTTGTCGCACCTCTCAGACGTAAAAAGGTCAGACAGAAAAAGCTGGCTCCCTGGTTTAATGATCAAGCATGTTTTTTAAAGCAAAATGCGCGTAGACTAGAACGCAAATGGCGATTGACTAATCTGGAACCTTCCACACCGCCTGGAAGGAGAGCCTTAGAGACTCAGAGCACTTACCATGGCATGCTCTGCCTATCTATCATCCCTCACTGAATCTAATTAAAACAACCCCAGTACTATTTCTAAACTAAGAACCAGGGAGGTGCAGAACCTCCCTGTTTTTGGACTCTGTTCCACTTCCAACAGCAGTTACCCTCTGGACAATCAGTCAAACCAACTCTGCTAGCCGTAGAGGGCCTACCTGCGTATAACCTCGTTCACTGAGGCCCTCTCTCGTTATTTATTCACTATTCCTGTTCCTTTCTCTGGGTCGACCTGAGGAGGACAGGTTCCCCTTTTGAGTCTTGATTCCTTCCTAAGGTTTCTTCCTCCAGCTGAGGGAGTCTTTCCTCACCTCTGTCGCGTCTGGCTCACTAGAGTCTCAGACCTGGACTCTTTAAAGCTGCTTTGTGACCGCCTGGTCTAATAAAATTGAATTGAAATGTGCTGTGGTTTCTGAAGACTGTAATTCCAGAAATCCAGGATCAAAGGTGAGAACCAGCTTTCAGCATCTGACAGTGTTTGAGTGGGTCAGAGTTTGGAGATATTTCTGTGATGGTGAAAGGAGATTGTGCAGAGGTGTCTGATAGGAGCTTCAAGGGTAAATTGAGGATCAAATCTTACACTAATGTTGGAGTCTAATGAAGAGATGGGCATGTCGAGACCAGAGAGTAAAGCTGGTTATGGAAGATAACCCACACCAGATCCATTCAACTGGAAAAAAGTTGTTTAGTTTAGAAAAGTTTGGACGTTGTGTGTAACGTCCCATACTTTATTCATAACAGAATACAGAAAACATCAGTTTAAACTGACAAAATGTATCATTTTAAGGAAGAAATAAGGTCATTTTGAATTTCATGGCAGCAATATGTCTAAAATAAGTTGGGACATCGGCATTTGTGGCATCATCTCTTTTTTTAACAATGTCTGGTGACTGAGGAGACCAGCAGCTGGAGTTTCGGGAGAGGAATGGTGTCCCATTCTTGTCTGATATAGAAATCTATATCAGATTGACTGACATGGTAGAAATACACTGGGTTTTAAGTAACTGTCCGACTGAATATGTTTTAAACTTGTTGGTCTGTTCCCCTCAGCGACTGGAAAGCCCCCAACGGCCCCTTAGCTGAAGACAGCCGAGTAAAGCCTTAAAAGTAAAGCTATTGCACATTAAATGTGTTCAAATGAAGCCAAAATGGACATGTTACACTCAAATGTACAAGAACATGTTTTTTTTTTTAAAGAGGCCTATCTGTGTGGCCACATGAGACTGAATAGTAATTAGTAATAACTGTTCTCTTACTTATTGGCAGAAACAGAAATGTGGAGTTAAGAAAATAAGGTGAGTAAATTTTATTGATGGAAAATCGATCAGTGGGTTGAAGTAAAAACCCACTGTATTTTGAGGCCGATAAGAGCTCAGAGTAAACAGGGCATGGGGAGCCGCAGGAAGGTGTTCAACGTTTTGTCGATAGAAGTTTGTACATTTCTGAAATGAATTATAACAGAGGTTTGCATTAAACCACACCCACCTTCACATCCCCAAAGTCACTGAGTGGCCATGGGGAGGGAACTTCTTCCTCCAGAAGGAGGAACTTCTGAATCTCAATTATACTGTCCTGGATAATAACCACGGCCTGAAAAAGAGGTCATAGGTCATTCTCCTTCCTGAAGTCTAGCAGGATGATAAGAGTGGTCAGGATATTGGGAGTGGTCAGTGAGGTGGGAGTGGTCAGGGAGTAGTTAAGGTGATGGGAGTGGTCAGGGAGTAGTTAAGGTGGTGGGAGTGGTCAGGAAGGTGGGAGTGGCCAGGAATGTGGGAGAGGTCAGGGAGGTGGGAGTGGCCAGGAAGGTGGGAGAGGTCAGGGAGGTGGGAGTGGCCAGGAAGGTGGGAGAGGTCAGGGAGGTGGGAGTGGCCAGGGCGGGGAGATGATGGTAAGTGCTTTGCCTGCAGGCTGTAGAGAATCTGAATTAAAGTCCGAATGTGTTCCAGCACCTGCAGAGACACGAAGTGACAGAATAAACACCTGTTCCTGCATCACACACTCCTCCCCATCTGCAAGAAACAAACACTCACGGACAGTGAGCAGCAAATTCTCTGCATTACCTGTACATGGATGTGTACAGGGGTGGGGAGAAGAGTGGGGAAGGGGGCGGGGGTGACGAGAAAAGGAGGGGAGAGTCCTGCCATCATTCCAACAGCGTCCATCTGTTTCACTGCACACTTGCTGCTCAGCACCTCTGCTGGACCAGGAAGCAAAATGTTTTATTAAGACATAACACTGTATATCAGTATCTAACAGATTAATAATAATAACAATCATAAAAAATAACAGCAATGATTTCTGTTCTGGTTCTGCTCACCGTCTGGATTAAAGCCACACCGAGTCAGACTGACCATCAGATTCACCACTGAAACAGAGAGAGAAAGAGAGAGAGAGACAGTGACACAGAGAGAAAGACAGTGACAGAGAGAGAGAGAGAGAGAGAGAGAGAGTGAAAGACAGTGACAGAGAGAGAGGGAGAGAGAGAGAGAGAGAGTGACTGAGAGAGAGAGAGAGAAAGAGAGAGAGAGAGAGAGAGACAGAGAGAGAGGATGTGTGTGTGTGTATGTGTGTGTGTGTGTGTGTGTTTACCCTCTCTCTGTGCGCCCTGCAGTACAGTGAATCCCTGGGGTATCTGTGTGTGTGTGTGTGTGTGTGAGTGGAGTGTGTAGCGATGTGGCTGAACAAGAATGTGAGGGGAGCTCAAACTCTGTCCAACCGCGCACACGCACACACACAGCTTCTCATCCAGAGCCGCACACACCTGCAGATCCAGAGAAAACAGAGCCTCTACACACACACACACACACACACACACACACACAATGAACGGTTTAGTATCATGTATTTGCTGCTGTGTGTGCGTGTGTGTGTGCTGGGGGGGTACCTTGTAGTTTCTGAATGTTTTTCACTTTCTGCTCCTCATTATTTCTCAGCTCATGGTCAGGCAGAATGCTAAAAAAATACAAACAAATACAAACAAACAAAATCAGATTGTAATACCGGAAACAAAAACATAAAAAAAAAGGTTTAACTGTGACCCTTCGAAACAGTTGGATTAAGAGTTAAACAGTTTTATATTTAGGATAATAATGAAATAATGATAGTAAAGAAGGTTCAGCAGAATTGCTGTTCTGTCTTACAAGTTTCCTACCAGTTGCCCAAACCTGGATTGAACAGAGTGTTTAGTTCAAGACTTGTCTCAGTCGGGGTCCATGAACCAGAGCAGCTGCAGTTTCTCATCTATTACATTTAGTCTGATTAGATTTTCTGGTGCAGATTTAATTGAAATGGAAACAGAACAGACCCGATTTCCCCAAACTGTCAAACACAACCAGATCAGCTCCACCAGCAGTGACCTCAAACTACACCCTCTAACTACACCCTCAAACTACACCTTAAAATTACACCCTCAAGTACACCCTCACACTACACCCACAAACAACACCCTCAAACTACACACTAAAATGACACCCTCAAACTACACTCTCAGTTTATGCTCAAGAAAAAACAACCTGTCACAGTCAGGCTGTGGACTCCGGGACAGTACCTCCTGCGACCACTGGGGGTCGCATTGGCCCCATGGACTTCCTTTTGGAAATAAACTGGCCAACTGTAGATAATCACCTGGCGTCACCTGTTTCTGTTTCTTCTATGTTCCTGTTCCTTCTATGAACACCGTAAAGGAAATTTTGACTGGCACGGATACGTCGTCAGTCTCCCTCCTGGGTCTTACTGGGCATTCCACGGACCTCCAGGAATTCCAGCCTACCTCAGCGACGAGGATGAGGAATTCACAGATAGTTGGAGTGGACGACCACAAGACCAGCCGGTGAGGACGGCATACAAAAGACCTTTCCGGGGGGAGATCTGTGTCACTGGAGAGACCTCGGAACCGGAGAAGGAGAAAGAAACGAGGGAAGGCGAATCGGTCGAGCCCCATTTCCTCGACGGCGGCTCCTACTCAACCTGACCGACACGCCTCACGTCCGGCTCCCGACCTCCTCTCATCTACGCCGGCTTCGTCTCTTCTCTCCTAGCTACCGGCTTCATCTCGTCTCTTCGCGCCGCCGGCTTAATCTCGTCTCTCCCTGCCGCCGACTTCATCTCTTCTCTCCTCGCCGCCGGCTTCACATCTTCTCTCTTCGCCGCCGGCTTCATCTATTCTCTCCCCGCCGGCTTCATCTTGTCTCTCCTCGCCGCCGGCTTCATCTCGTCTCTCCTCGCTGCCGGCTTCATCTCTTCTCTCCTCACCGCCGGCTTCATCTCTTCTCTCCCTGCCGGCTTCATCTCGTCTCTCCTCGCCGGCTTCACGTCGTCTCTCCTTGCCGCCGGCTTCATCTCGTCCCCCCTCGCCGGCCTCAGCTCTTCTCTCTTAGCAGCCGGCTTCGTCTCGTCTCCCCGCGCTGCCTATGACGACGGCGTGCTCTTCACCGAGAGTCGGGGCACGATCCTCATCACCCGGACTTTTTAACCTCGCATAAAGCGACCGTTCGGTGAGAGAATATGCGGAGGAGTTCCTTCAGCTCCATTCACTCCAGCTCCGCTCACTTCCGCTCCACTCATTCCAGCTCCACTCACTCCAGCTCCATTCACTTCAGCTCCATTCACTTCAGCTCTATTCACTCCAGCTCCATTCACTTCAGCTCCACTCACTCCAGTTCAACTCATTCCAGCTCCACTGACTCCAGCTCCACACAGTCCCAGACAGGGCCGTTCTGCACCACTTAGCCCTGGCCTGCCCTGACGACTTCTCGGCTGCTCCAGTCTGCCCTGATGACTTCTCGGCCGCTCCAGTCTGCCATGACGACTTCTCGGCCGCTCCAGTCTGCCCTGACGACTTCTCTCCGCCGGTTTCCGCACTGGGTGGACCAACTACTGACTCGCCGCCGGTTTCCGCACCGGGCGGACCAACTCCTGACCCACTGCCGGTTTCCGCACCAGGCGGACGAACTCCTGACCCACAGGCGGTTTCCGCACCTGGCGGACGAACTCCTTAACCGCCGTCGGTTTGCGCACCGAGCGGTCCAACTCCTGACCCACCGCTGGTTTCCGCACCGGGCGGACCAACTCCTTAACCGCCGCCGGTTGCCGCACCGGGCGGACCAACTCCTGACGCATCGTCGGTTTCCGCACCAGACGGTCCCACTCCTACTCATCCATCGGTTTCCACACCGGGCGGACCAACTCCTGACCTGCTGCCGGTTTCTGCATCGGACGGCCCTACTACTGACCAGCCGCCGGACCCTGCACCATGTGGTCCTGCTACGGACCAACCGCCAGACCTTGCATTAGGCGGCCCCGATCCTGATCAGCTGCCGGACCCTGCACCGGGTCGTCCCGATCCTGAATAGCTGCCGGATTTTGCATCAGGTGTCCTTAGTGCCCGGATTACATCGGCCGTCCAGACTCCAGGACTGGACTCCAGACCGGCCTGTTCGACATCCACACCAGGGGGGACACTCGCCTCGCCTCCACTACAGCGAGGTCTGCCAGCTCCTCCTCCTCCACCTTGGTGGATTTCTCTGACTGGCCCCTTGCGCTTCCCCCCTTCTTTTCGTCTGAAGGGCTGGGAGTCTTCGTCTTAGTGCCCCAGTGTGGCGCGTAGAGGGGGGTACTGTCACAGTCAGGACTCTGGGACAGTACCTCCTGCGACCACTGGGGTTCGCATTGGGCCCATAGACTTCCTTTTGTTAATGAACTGGCCAGCTGTAGATAATCACCTGGCCTTTACTCACCTTACCTGTTTGTGTTCCTTCTATGTTCTTATTGGTTCCTTGTCCTGTCTCACATGTATTTATAGTCTTCTTCTCCCATTGTCTCTCACGCTAACATACCCTCACATTGTGTCTCCTTATCTCTGTGCTGTTTTATGTTGTAATAAACAACTTTTTATCTTGTTAAACAATAAATTATCTTGTAATAAACTCTGGAATGGTGTGGTATGAAGTCTGCTCGGGTGCTTCTTCTCCACTCACAGTACGGACAGGACCAAATCGTGACACAACCCTCTCTTCCTCTAAATCAGACCCTATGGCAGGCTTCTGCTCCTGCACAAACACACACACACAAACACTCACACACACACACACACACACACTGTGAAAACACACTCCAGACGAGCCACTCCAGATGAGCCGCTCCAGATGAGCCGCTCCCAAGTTCCAGAAACACTCATGATTTCTAGATTGTGATCACCTGAGTTCTAACTTCACTTACAGGCGTTTGTGTGCTGCACACACGCACAAACGCACACACACGCTGACCTGTGGGTGGTCTGCTGCAGCAGTGTGATCCAGGTGTTGCGTTCCTCACGTGTGTGAGTGTGAATCTCATACATTTCGGGTCCAGCAGAGGCATCACTGCTGATCAGAAACAAACCTCTCTCCTGATTGGCTATTTCCCTCCAAATCAGTCCCTTTAATGGAACTACAGCAGGCTTCTGCTCCTGCACACACACACACACACACGTTACAAACACAGAAACATTACACCAGTGTCTGTAATTACTATGTATGTATGTATATTTTTGTACCAAAGCAGCGAATGTGAGCTTCTGTTCTTTTTCTTGAAGAAACACAAGAACATCTGTGAGCAGAAGAGCAAGAACTTCTGGAGTGAGAGAAAGAGACAGAGAGACACAGAGAGAGAGACAGAGACAGAGACAGAGAGACAGAGAGAGAGAGAGAGAGAGAGAGAGAGAGAGAAACAGAGAGAGAGAGAAAGAGAGGAAGACAGAGAGACAGAGAGAGGGAGACAGAGTGAGACAGGTAGAGAGAGAGACAGAGAGAGAGAGAGAGATGTTAGACAGGGATGTACTGAAGTGATGAGTTGGGGGCACTGTGTTTCAGTGAGTGGTGTGTGTGTGTGTGTTGGGTTATTTTCAGGTCAGCAGTGTTTCTTCAGGTGTTCAGGTAGGTGGTGTTCAGGTGCTCATGTAGGTGGTGTTTAGGTAGGTGGTGTTCAGGTGTTCATGTATGTGGAGTTATGGTGCTCAGGATCAATCTCCGTGAAACTCCACACTTAGCCAATCTAAGTGTGGAATATGAAAAATATTTCTTGCACTCTAAATGTGAAACTTCACAGTTAGATTGGGCTCATGAGACCTTTCCAAAGAGCCCTCGTTTGCCACAATAGCCCTCGAAGATCCGGAGTTGTACCGTTCACCTCGCCCAGGTGTCCCATTACTTTTTTCCGAAGTGAACGGTATAACTCTGGATCTTCGGTGGGCTATTATGGTAAACGAGGGGTCGTTAGAAAGGTCTCATGAGCCCAATCTAACTGTGGAGTTTCACATTTAGAGTGCAAGAAATATTTTTCATATTTAACATTTATATTTAAGATCCTTTAAGGCAAATCCTCTATGTTGGTGAGGGCGTATCACAGCAAGCAGCCTAATTAACAGCCAATTGTAATCACGGGGCATGGCCAATTAGCATTTCTCACAGTTTGTAAAGAAGCAACATTAAAATCCCACATCTAGAGTCTCCATTTGTAAAAGTGCAGCGATTGGATTTAAAGTACAACATTTAGTTATTTTTAAACACATTTAGCTTTAAATGTGTAAAAATTGTGTGGAAATTGCACTAAACTATGAAAAAAATACACTTCTAAATTTGTTAAGCTGGTTTTACAAACGGCACGCCATAGGGGACATCTTACTATAGCATGTTATGAAATGTATCTGGTCATTTACTGTGAAGCACTATTTTTTGTTTTCTGTTTAAAAAAGATATGTATCGTATCAGCAGATATCCAGGGAAAGAATTGCAATATCGGTATTGGGCATAAAAAAGTATGCAGTGTTCAGGTGGGAGGTGTTCAGCTATGTGGTGTTCAGGTGGGCTGTACCTCTAAGTCTTCCAGAGGTGGTCCTGCAGGCGAGTGTTGCGGAGTGTGTGAGTGTGTGTGTGTTGTGTGTGAGTGTATGTTTGCTGTAGATTTCTCCGTTCTTCATTCGGGTGGAGCTTTTTGGGTCCAGGCGGCTGATGATATCGTCCAGCTTCTGGGCTCTCTGGACCTGAAACACACACAGCTCCACCCCCGCTAACACACTCCTCAGGCCATCCAGCGCTGCAGAAACGTCGTGCTGCTCCACACCGCCCTCTGGAGGGAAACGCTTTAATTAAAAACAGTCATTTTGAAAAAAAATCTCATTACCCCAAAAATATGGAATCTTGGTTCTCTGTGGAAAGTGCTGTTTGGATGTGGGTAAGATTTCTGGGCGGGTGTCGGGTTTTATTCCCGGCTGGACCCACGGACACTTTAAACTGTGCTTTCTGTTTATTAACCTGATTTTCCACCTCCTTTGTTCTTTTTGCACTGATGATGCTGCACTACAGCCTGAACTCGTTTGTTTTGTTGTCATTTTGTCTTTATCCTAATTTGCACTGTTATGTCTCGTCTGCAGGTTTCTTGTCTGTAAAATGTGGCACCGTTCTGATGTGTACCCTGAAAATATCTAGGCTGTGTGTGTGCGTGTGTGTTACCCTCAGTGTGCAGCAGTAGCCTATCCAGCAGGACGGGGTATTTAGTGATCCTCTGAGTGACCAGCAGCAGGAATTCTGGGATTTCTCTGCGTTTAATAACAGAGTTGCTGCTCTGCTGCTGCAGAAAAGACACACACACACACACACACACACACACACACACACACAATTAAACGCACAATTAAATGCACATAAACATTCATGTGAGTGTGCGTGTGTGAATGTGAGTGAGTGTGTGTGTCTGTGTGTATTAGAGTGTGTGTGCGTGTGTGTGTGTTGTGTATATGTCTGTGTGTGTGTGTGTGTGTGTACACGTGTGAGAGTGTGTATTAGTGTGTGTATGTGTGTGAGTATGTGTGAGAGAGTGTGTGTGAGTATGTGTGTGTGTATGTGTAAGTGTGTGTGTGTGTGTGGGGGTGTGGGGGG
>JBBJLR010089610.1:0-10397 GCA_037577145.1 Brachypetersius gabonensis | reverse complement strand
TAGAACCCTTGTACCCTCTTTGCCCTACTGGTAGCGACCCAGACACAAAGGTAATTTCACCGCGAGTTTAGAAAACCTCACTATTTCAGGCTGGACCTCTTGCCCATACAATCGTTGCCTCGAAATAGATTTCTAAACTCGGACTCTCCCCGGAGTCTTTATTCCAGTTTCCTTGGACTCAAACCAGTGGACTTCAAACCAGCCCAAACCGTTGCACCAGATTTTCTTGGACTCAAACCAGTGGACTTCAAACCAGCGCAACCATACACTTTAGAGTGAGCGAAGGATTCTCTCACCTGGGATGGGGTGGGGAAAGTCTAACTCCCCTTTTCATCCTCAGCGCTGGAGCGGGCCACGCCGGATCCCCCTCTCCATCCCTGAAGTCTTTTTTGCGGGGTTTGAGAGATTGGGTTGGCATCCATCCCAGGATCCAGCCGTCAGGTCACTCAAGTTGTGAGGTCCCATCTTGGGGTGCCAATTATGTCGGGGATGAGAGAATCAGCAAACAGACAAAGTCTTCTTTCAAACAAAGTTTTATTTACATCTGCAGATGGAGAGAGTTATTCGTCACCCAGGGCAGTCCTAGATTCTGAAGTAATCTCTGAATTCGTCCTTCGCAGAGGACTTCTTATACTTTCAAAATTACCATTCACCTTATCAAACATGGGCGGAAACCATGGCGCCTCCCCTGCGTCCCCATGGTGTTGGCCCTGCAGAAGTGCTTTCTGGTCTACACAAACTGTTAGGCTTCTTATCAGTTTCAAGGATGGTCCGACAGAGCTCTGTACCCACAATAAAGTCCCTTATCACCCCAGTATGCATCAGCTAGTTGGGAGCTTGGTGCCACTTTATTAAAGATAGAGTATGGGCGCACATATGGGTGAAGTCTTCGTGACCTGCCGGATCATGTTGTGAACAGACAACAAGCCCAAGGAAATTCTACTTCTTGCCCTAACGGCCTAGGAACTCATTTTAAAGAACAAGCCAGCATAGATTCTTAACCATATGGAATCATGTGAGTTTAGGAATCAAACTTAATGGATATACTGATTCATTGTAAGCGATTCAAAAGGAATAAATGTAAATCGCTCCAACAGCGCTCAAGAGTTTTCACTGCCCCAAGGTGACCAGAGTTGGGAGGGTTATGACAAGCTTTCAGGAGTTCTTGTTGCATGGAAACAGGAACTAGTAGCAGCAAGTTTGGGTGTGGTGCTCCCACCTTCTCCCAGGAGTAGTAAAGAACTCCTTGCCGCAATATGACCTGAGGCCAGCAAAGACATAATTTCCTCTCAGTCATCACCTGATCTTTAGTAGGGGATGTTACAGACTCTTTCCAAAGGTGGAGAATGAAAAGAACAGGATCTGCGTTTTGAAGTGTTGAAAGCTCTTCGGAGCCAACTGACTGCAACCAATTGGCAACTGGAGCCTCTGACACGGATGCATGTTGCTGGCCTGTTTCCATCAAGTTACTGTTATCAGCACCAATCATATTGGCTGGCTGGATACATCTCACTGCTAATGGCACAATGCCACCAACATCATCCTCAAACCTCACCCACTGTGCATGGAGTCTTTGGCAGTATTTACACCCTTGATTAGGCAGGTCAGCTATGTTCTTCCCAGGTTGGTAGCAATAACATTTGTCTGCAAGTTCTCCACTCTGCCTTGACATGGCATCGGCATTGGCATGCTTGTAGCCTGTTCTGTGCTCAGTGTGAAAGTCATATTGGCTCAACTCCTCCAGCCAACGGGCCAGCTGACCTTCAGGGTATTTGAATTGAAAAAGTCAGGTGAGGCTGCCATGACCTGTCTGCAGCAGAAACTGCTTACCTAGAAGGTAGTGACGAAACTGGTGGGTGTATCTGACAATGGCAAGCAACTCACGTCGAGTGACACAATACTTCTGCTGAGCTAATGTGTAAAGTGACTGCTAGCATAAGTCAGTACTAGCTCTTCTCCCCACTGAAGTTGAGACAAAACAGCTCCAATACTGTGGCTTGATGCATCAGTGTCAAAAATGTATTTGCCCCCAACAATAGGGTACCCAAGTACTGGTGCAGTTGTTAATTTTTCTTTCAACTCTGCATAGGCAGCCTGGTGCTCATCTGTCCATTGGAATATAGCACCTTTTTTTTTAGAAGACTGTGGAATGGACTGGCCATTTCTGCAAAAGCTGGAACAAATTTGCAGTAGTAGTTACATAGCCCAAGAAATGCTTGCAACTCCTGTAGGTTGTTGGGGGGCTCCCAGAGCCAACCGGTCCAGGCTTTCATCTACTTCCCTACCAAGGACAATGTCATTGTCTAGGTAAATGAGCAATGTTTCCCACTGAAACCCCCTGAGAACAATCTCCTTCACCCTCTGAAATGTGCTTGGGGCATTACAGAGTCAGAAAGGCATACGGGTGTACTCATAGAGGCCCCATTTTGTGATTAATGCTGTCTTTTCAGTCTTTTTCATCCACTGCTATTTGCCAATACCCAGACTGGCGGTCAAGCGCTGAGAACATTGTAGGACCCGCAAGCATGTCAAGACATTCTTCAATCTTGGGCAACGGATATGCATCCTTGACAGTAAGACTGTTGAGACAGCGGTAATCTACACACCACCGCACCCCTCAATCTTCCTTGCGTACAAGAACTATGGGAGAGGCGCACTCAGATGATGACGGGGTGATCACCCCTGCTTTAAGCATAGCCTGAAGATGTGTCTCCTCTTCACCTTGGAATCCCAGGGGTGTCCTTCTCACGGGCGCCAGTTATCATGTTCGGCTTGTCTGATTAGCGGTTAGCCAGGATTAATGTGGGTGGTAATACCCCACGTTAATCCTGATCCTGAGATTTATCAGCATTTCCTTCAGACAGTTAAATTAAACAGGGGATGTCTGTTGATATTCACATGCACATCATGTCAACGCCTGTTATTAATTACAATAATAATAAACACCAATAACAATAAACAAGTTATTCCCTACATGTGTGTACAAATATAATTTTGGTAACTCCCTGCGATCTCTAGCGCCCCCCTAAGCGGGGCCCAGACCCCAGATTGGGAACCACTATTTTAAACAGTATGCATAAATATGGACTCTTGCCAGACTAGCTGTCATCTGGTAATGTAGGTTTAATCAAAATGAGTTCCAGCTTATAAGACTGGGTCTGTTTTATAATTCCTCACAGGAATATGTAGTCTGACCGTAGCCTCATACACTGTATTGCTGCTGTATTCTGAGAGGTAAAAGATATTTTAACAATTAATTTTAACAATTAAACACAGAAAAACTTTAATCCTATCATTTACAATGTGGTATAAGAAACAATAAGATTTCTATAGTTCTATGCAATACTGTGGTGTTAACTCCTGGACAGTGTCACGTGGGCTGAGGTGATGGACACAGCAGCAGGCAGCATGCTTTTCCAGAAAGGCATCCTTTATTTACAAATTTAAGTTCAAACCCTCGAAACAAACACAAATGAACAATAAGAAAAGTGTCTCCTTCTCCGGAGGACCTTCACACCTAAGCAGGACAGTCTTTTTGTTCTCATTTCACAAGCACAATGTGACACTTCTCAGTTTCAAAATGAGCTTCCTCACCAGTCTTGCAAAATAATACAGTTTCCATGGTGCACTTGTAATGGCTCACTATGTTTTCGTAACGGCTAGCCACTATGTTTATAACAACGCTGATACAGCGTAAACCACAGTGGAAAAACAAAGGAGAATATATGGGCCTAACAGACAGACAGATTCTACATTCGTAGGAGCCTAGGGTGGCTGACAACAGAGGACTCAAATGCAACAGGTATAGGAAACAATTAACCTTTATTAACTCTTTTAGAAAATGCAATGAAGAAAATGGAACGATTGCGCAATTTAAAATGAATGAGCTCAATACGGGAATCTCTTTGGTGTCCTTTTGTAAAGTCAGCTCAGTCTATCAAAAGTTCAACAGTCAGTCTATGAGTTTGTAACCAGTCAGGTTACCCTCTACCAGTTTCTCCTGTTCTTTGGGCTATGGCTCGCCATCCAGTACTGGAAATAGATCCTCGGTCCTTCTCAGGTCCTCTAAGTCAATCTGAACCCTCAATAACAGGCAACAGTAGAGAGGAAAGCAACAAAAGAAAACCATGCGGCTTACACAGGTTATGTGGAGTTTCACAGCGCTCACATGGAGAATTTCACTAAAGTTTTGAAGTGTCTTCACCAACCAAACCTTCTTATACTGTTTAACTGCTACACCACCAAGCAACTGATCCTCCTCCATCTGTGTCTCTGCTCTCTGACTGGTACACGCAGGCACACACAGTGCCTGAGCACGGCACACAGATAAGGGGAAATTACCAGTCACTGATTGGCTGCTCAGTGTGTCTTACAGCTCACATTAATTAGCAATTGCTACCTCCACAACATTTAGCACATATTAGTTGGCTTATATCCCCATAGTTTTCTATATTACATTTAAACGCTTTTCATAAATATTTATTCCCATTGTGAAATGTTTTTTTTCCATACTTAATTATATCTTTTAATCACAATTTTAAACCCTGGGTTACACTCTCACATCGGCACACAGAAGGAGAATATACATTCTCTCACAGTTCACACAGCAAGGATTAGAGAAATACCTTTGCTTCCAAAAAACAATCCCTCCAGCCTCTTACTGATGTTTCTAGGCTGTAAATGGGTGACCACGCACTGGCTCTCTGGCTCATCCAGGCTTAAAACACACTCACAGCCAATCATATGATGCAGACACTTACTGCTTAACTTGGGTACATATAGGTCTTGTTTACACTGCAGGTCTTGATGCTCAGTTCTGATTTGTTGCCTGTATTCTATTTTTTTTCTCTTCTATTTTCACGTTTTTTTTAAATTGTGACCCATATCTGATTCGCTTGTTTACACTTGCTATAGCAAAGGGGGGTTGTTACACCACACAATAGCCAAGATGGACTAAACACGAAATATGCTTAAAGCTAGCTCTGTGATATATGCAAAATTAGCCAAATAACACCATGATTCTGAGATGGAGAAGAAGGAAAAGGGCGATTACTGCAGCCTGCGCATATGCTTCAGATATTATGGCCTCAACCATTCAGAGGACCGTCTGGGTGCGTGAAAGATCTCAGGATTGGTGGGAGAATATTGTGGCGGGCTTTAGCGAGGAGCAGTGGATCTGAAATTTTAGAATGAGCAAGCCAACTTTGGATTTGCCATGTCGTTTGTCCGCATTCCTTGTGTTTGTTGTTGTTTGACATTTGCGTGCTTCCACACGTACTTCCCACATGACATCATTAAACTGCGATGAAGTACTAAATTGTCGCAGTTAATGACATACACAACGCAATGCCTAGGAAAATTTGATCTGCCTGTCGCATTGGCACATATATGATTTATTTCCACATATGAACGAGGCCTGAAACCGATATCAAAATATCCAAATGCATGCATTTTTTTCCTGTTTACACTGTCATGGAACAGATCCGATCTGTGTCACATATAGGCAAAAAATCGGAATTGGGTCACATTTAATTGACAGTGTAAACGAGGCCTTAGAGACATGTGGACATGTCATTAGAAATAACAAACCAATTGCTGGCTTGGGGGGTAACAAGCTGACATGGAGCAGTCTTGCAGCAGTTCTTTAGAAGTCACATTCCATTTTGTTATGGAACACAAATGAGTATGAAATGTTAGGTAGTGTATTTTTTTAAATACTCAGGAAACCACCATCTAGTGCAGATGAATATAGGCTTTAGGATGCAAGACTGAGTGTTTACAGTGATAAAAGCGTAACACTTAAGTACGACACTTTATATTATAAAATATAAAATTACCTAAGTCAGTGGTTCCCAACCTGGGGTCCAGGCCCCCCTTGGGCGGCGCTAGAGATCGCAGGGGGTGCGCACAATTTTGTCTGCACTGAGGTTACCAAAATTGTTTGTACACATTAAATTCATAACATCTCAATGTCTGAAAAACGTAAAAGTGTGTGGGTATGTGTGTGTGTGTATATAAGAACAAAAACCTACAACTGCTGTTTATTTTTTGCAAATAAAAGTTTGTAATTAATAACTTTATTCCGTTTATGTGGGTAGGAGTTGGGGTTGGGGGGCCTGGCTTGTCTTAGACACAGGCAAGGGGGGCTTCAAGGAAAAAAGGTTGGGAACCACTGAGCTAAGTCATATTGGAAGATGAAAACTGCCCCAAGAATGCTTACAGAATAAATACAATGCAAAATGTTCTAAAAATATGCAAGATCTCATCAAACAAACAGCTGCCTACATAAGCCATGACTTTTACAATCACAAAAAAAAAACAACACAAAATGCATTTCGTCTCTGTGAAAAATGTGTTTATTTTGCAGATAAAACTGCTTGTTTCTTCATTAAATTTGTTAATTGCAATCATTATTGTCCAACAGAAATATCAGCTTTGTAAAAATGAAATGGGAGAAATGACAGAGAAATGTAAAACCTTCAAATACTCCAAAATGTAGAGGAGTGCATTTCCATAATTTGCTGTGCTCAGTTATCAATACTAAGTGAAATGAATACATAAATTAAACAGCAATCTGTACTGTAATACATAGGTAAGGATCTCACAAACCTTTACAATTACTACCTCATAGTACTTTACTATTCAGCAACTGTATTATCTGTATTATCTCCAGGTACAGTAAAGAAAGTGAATTCCATTCAGTTTAGCAAGCTATTCGAGCCAAGTTGATTTAAAATGCTGCAGTGAAATCCAGATTTCAGTGGCCTTTTATTCTTATTTCTAAATGTGTAATGGCCACTCATCACACATTTTACGTGTGGCTAGTATATCTTTGATTTAAGGAAAGTCAGCCTGCCTAACGGTAATTTAAAAAATGGTTTTGCAGATATTACATTTTCAACTAAATTATAGTTGCACACTGCAGGCTTTTAGTTTGTTAAAAATGGCTCACTGGAATAAAAAGAATGCAATGATGTTAAACTGCTGTCACGCACACCAGGTCACGCGGGGTCAACTGGCATCGGAAACGACCCTGCGTAAGGTATTTAAGCTAGAAACAGGTAACGCATGACACACAGACATTGAAGTTACGTGCTTAATGCCCTTCATGTTCCTTCCAAGCCTTATCCACGGTACCGTGAGTACTCCTGCACTCCGGAGTGGTTCAAACCCTACCCTAAGTGTGTGTAAGAATGTGCATTCGTTTGGTGCGAATCCTCACTCCTACCAGAACATTCTTAGAATAAACTGCGTGGTTTACCAGCTCTCTCATGCCATCCGTGTTTGGGCTCTTCCACCACGCAACACTTGGGAAAAGAGTCAGTTCATTCCTGTTCCGCTTGTGACAACTGCCTTAACAAAGTAGGAGAATTGGACTGTGCATAATATAGTCAGTACTGATCACTTCATGGGCTCTGATACAATTTTTTCAGACCAGAACAGGGCATTCTTTCCTGCGGTAGGAGGCACAATTTAGAGTTCCTAATTGAGTTCATAAAGAGATTGGGGGACTAGAAAATAAAGTCAGTCAGTTATATATTTTTCCTTCATTAAAAAAGTTTGTAAACAAGATGAATGTTGTACAAGCTTTACAGGAGTCAGGGATAATGGATACAAGCGAATTAATCACAGGTTAAAGTGCTTTGATTGCTAAAAAATGTCACATTATTAAACATTTCATTATTAAACATTAGTGTTCATTATATGCAGCATTGTTATGAAAAGTGATTTACAATGGCTGGACTTCAAAACCTTTCACACTTTCAGATTAAGGCAGGGGAGTGAAGCAGGACACGAGCAGCAATACAGACCACTATGTGACCAAAATCCTGAATGATTGTTTTGCTTGAGCTCGGAGATTAACTGTCAGAAACAACCTTGCTTTGTTATGCAGCCAAGTATCTCTGCAAAAGAGAGCCCAGTGTTTCAGTCATCACAGGTGTCAGTGAAATGTTACACTCAAAACTAGACCAACTAAAGTACATACATTATTAACTACATTATTGGATCTTTATAAACCACTGTCATAAACAGCCAATAAAAACAGTAACTAATATGCAGCTGTTTCTCCTAGCTAGCCTTGCTGTAATACTAAATGTCTTTGATATTCCACTTAAATAAGGCTAAAGCTGTGAGAAGGTGCGCTGGTGTGTAAAATCATGACAGAATTTACTGCATATTCGGTCATCATTGCAACAGGCCATAGAAGTGTGGAAGCACTTCAAAATTGTATATAAAGTAACCACATTAATAATAATAATCACTGTAATAAATGATTTAATCATAAGGCATGTCCTGAGATACTGAATCGTTTCTTAAAGAACAAAAATAACAAAGATATACACTCTACGTAAATGTTTTTTACCTGTAACATAACTGCAATGACGACAGACAGAACAGCCAGAAGAGCCAAGCAGCCCACTTTTCCCAGCTCAACATGTCTGAGAATGAAAAAACGAGCCCAGCCTAGCTTCTTGGGTGTGTGTGGGGGATAGCGCATCTGATTCACCCCTTCCATTTTTAGCTGCTTGATAAGACAGCCTCGCAGGTGACTCAGGTGGTCAAAGCTAAACTTTCCGTGGTAGCTGCCCATCCCGCTGTTGCCTGCAGGGGGAGTAACAAACATATTTGATGTGGTAAATGTTTTTAAAAACCTAAGCTTGGAGCAATTATGGTGTATTTATATGCAAAATAGTAAACTGATTTTGCTTACCAACGCCACCAAAAGGAAGAGAGCTAACTGAGAAGTGGATCAAGCAGTCATTGGCCAGTACACCACCGCTAGAAGTCTCTGAGATCATACGCTGAATAAGCTAACCAAGAAAGGAGCAAAAAATTAAAATTTATATGAAAATGATTCAGGATAAGATTTCATTCAGGATAAGAAAACATAACATAACATAATTGCCTTAGATTAGTATAGCAAAATTACTATTTCTCATACATTATAGAATAAATGAACAGAAAAACTGAATAATAACTTGAGACTTGGGGTCACTGATGGCCATCCTGATGTGTGTTTATTAGCAAGTAACTATTTCTAGTGCACTTAAGACAGGATTTAGCATTTCATTTGATGGTAAAGACAGGTTTTACCTTGCTGCCCGGACTGAAGATGTAGAGGGCAAGGGGTTTCTCTCTTTCATTGATGAATTTGATGGCCTCGTCCACACTGCTGACACATATGATAGGCAGCAGTGGACCAAAGATCTCCTCCTGCATCACCTTTGCTTCTGGCTTCACATCCCTGAAGACTGTGGGAGCTGTGAGAGCAAAGAAATATTAAACTCAGCAGAGCTAAACTAGCTCTTTGCTAGTTTAGCTCTAAAACTATTTGCATTTACCAGAAATTTTTGCAAGGCAAGGAATTAAAAATTAACTAAGTGCCAACAAAACAGAAGAAATAAAGAAAGAAAGAATAAGGAAGAAAAGAATAAAAACTGTCCCTAAATCTGCTGGTGTGGGTCTGGATGCTCCTGTACTGCCGGCCTGAAGGCAGGAGTAAGAAACGTCTGTGGCTGGGATCAGAGGGACAGAAGCACTGTCTGTACAGGTCCTGGATGGCTGGCAGTTCAGTCCCGGTGATGTGCTGAGCTTTGCGGTCCAGAGCGTTACAGCTGCCATACCAGGTGGTGATACAGGTGATACTCTCAATGGTGCATCGGTAAAAGTTGGTGGGCATTCTGGCGTCCATGCCGAACCTTCTCAGGTGCCGTAGAAAGAAGAGACACTGTCTTGATGCATTTATGATCACACCGATGTGATGCGACCAGCTCAGATCCTCGCTGATGTTGATGCCAAGGAACTCTCTCCACCTCTAATCCCTGGATGCGGATGGGGGTGTAGCCTCCTCCCTGCAGTCTCCTGTAGTCCACAATGAGCTCCTTGGCTTTGCTGATGGTGAGCAGCAGGTTGTTATCACTGTACCATGACGTCAGGGCTCTCACTTCTGCCCTGTATGCCGACTCATCTCCATCAGAAATGCAGCTGATGATGGTGGTGTCGTCTGCAAATTTGATTATGGTGTTGGAACTGTGTTGCCGTGCAGTCGTGGATGAACACGGTGTACAGCAGGGGGCTTTACCCGTTTTACACTGGATGCGTGTCCGCTGCGGTGCGACTGCGCAGCATTTCCATTCCGTTCGAGGTCATGCGCCAATTCGCACTGGACGCGTTTGTGGTCTGTATCTGATCCGGCGTACCGCTGGTTTGCGAGGTCACATGATCACGGTAGAATTGTAAGATCGCGCGGGATAACACAATATCAACAGTGGGTAAACCAACAGCGTTTGTTTTGCTGATTTCTGCGCACTACAAACATTATTAGTAGGCTTCCTAGTTACTTTTTTTCTTGTTGTTGCTCAGCTTTGTTTAATGTGTTAACATTGTGTTGCATT
>JBBJLR010089599.1:0-10397 GCA_037577145.1 Brachypetersius gabonensis | reverse complement strand
GAGAGAGAGAGAGAGAACAGGAGAGAAAGAGAGAGAGGGAAAGAGGGGGGGGCCCATTGGGAGAGGGCCCAGGGCATTGTGATGGATCTGTCAAGGGGGCTTTATGTCATTCACATTGTTTCTTAATTACCTCATATTGCTTTTGCAAAGAGAGACTGAGAGAAAGGTTGGGGAAAGAAAGAGAGAGAGAGAGAGAGAGAGAGAGAGAGAGAGAGAGAGAGAGAGAGAGAGAGAGAGAGAGAGAAAGAGAGAAGCAGAATGGAAAGGACGCAGGCTAATAGGTGTCTGGGTAAGCAGCAGCGAAGTCATCTGTTATCCAGCTCCAGCTTGGCTCAGCTCACTTTTTAAATTGCTCTGAGATTTAAAAAGCTCCTCGTCTCACAGTCTCACCCGGGACACAGCACACACCCACCAGCACACCCCTACGCCCCACCTCAACCTCAACAGCACCTCCCTCCATCAGCTAAGACAATTAACCATGCTGACACACTCATGCCCTATTTTCCGTTACACAATGGACTTATTATTTGTAGACGCCATTTTACTAATGTCACAGGGGCTGAGGGGAAGGACAGAGCAGCATGCTTTTCCAGAAAAAAATTATTTATTTAGAAATTAAAGTTCAAGCTCTTGAAACAAACACAAACGAAGAAGCAGAAGTGTCTCCCTTCTCCGGAGGACCTTCACTCCATGACACTTCTACGTCACACGCTACTCCTTGGGTTCTTCGGGGGTTCTTCTCTCTGAGGAAACCCTGAAAGTTCACACACAGAGAGCCTCTTACTCCTCCTTGGGACGGACACTGTGTAGAAAGCTCCACTCCATGTGAGACCGCGGCTCGCCATGTCACTCCTGCCTGGGTATAGATAGAGAGAGAGATAGAGAAGGGAAAAATATAGATAGTTCAGTACGTCACACTCGTCACACTGGCACTCCCGGCTCGTTGGACCTCCTCTCCTTGTGTTCTGTCTGTGACTTCGCCAGATTAGGTTCCTCAGCCGAATCTCAGCCCACGCTGGAGCAGGACAGTCCCTCTGGTTCAAGTTCACAATCACACAGCAGCACATACAGTTTTAACGGAGCTCCCTAACCAGCACAGCAGAGAAATACGGTTTGGCAGAGGCTGACTCACTGCACTGCAGACAAGTACAGCTTCGAAGGTGGACTTGCACCGGCACACAGAAGGAGAATACGGATTCCCTTACAATTCACTCAGCAAGGATGAGAGGAATCCACTTTCTACCTTGTCTTTCCAAAACACAATCCCTCCGGTCTTACACTGATGTTCTAGGTTGTAAATGGGTGACCATGCACTGACTCTCAGCCAGGCTTTAACCACACGCACAGCCAATCACATGACGGAGATACTTACAGCTTATTTCGGATACATTTAGAGACAGGTGGACATGTCGTTAGGTGCCTAGCAACCCAAACTCTGCGACTCCTCCACACCTGGGCTCCCACAGCACCCAACGACCACTCATTTCCCACATACACACAAACCTCATGCCCAGAGCTAGTTTCTCTTAATACTCCGGTGAGGGGTGGGGGGTGGCGTAAAACACTTAAATATGAGGACAAGACACAGAGCAGTCATGCTACATGCTGCAGCAGCTTTTTCTTCTTCTTTTTATGGCAGTTGGCAACTTTCCAGTATGCTACCACTACCGCTGAACTGGTGGTGGAAATACTATTTGGTTCACAGAAAAAAATCTGCATTAGACTGAATCCGCGTAAAACTGAGGGTTTACTCTAGTATTATTACAATAATTATAAAATTATTTTGTATAGATGTTGATTTTATTTACATTACAATATTTACATTTGGTTCACATTCTGTATCATTAGACCTGAGTCTGCATAAAATGTAAAGTCCCATGACATTAAAATTTCACATTAATATGAGTTCCCCTAGCCTGCCTATGGTCTTGCAGGGACTAGAAATTGTGATTGGTGTAAAGAGTGCTTTGATCATCTTGCTCCACCATTGAGAGAACGACAGGTCAGATTTTTTAAAGTTTGTTTATGCGAGTGTCTGAAGAACCAGTGGATTAATTTTATTTTCTCTGGAAATGCGACACAATATAGAGCTGGTCTTGCTGAACGGCTGAAAGTCTGGATCAGTTCCAACTCTCCTTGGCTCAGCAAGTAAGTCAGCTTAACGCTATATAATTTTGTTGCTTTGCTGTATATGATTATGTGGTACCCAGAGAAAACATGTAAACACCAAAAAAGGGATTTTTACTTTTGTTGGCTGTTCTCCCCATACCCGAGTAGGGACTTTTATTTTGATATGGGAGAATCGTGTAGACGGGCGCCATTTGGCAGAGACAAGACGCGACTCCCGACTCTCCTTTGTTTGCCTGTATTTACAGGTAAAGAATGTGAATATTTAAGAGAACTGTTTACATTTCAGAGTGCCTGTTTAATCACGATGTATAGTTAGACCCTTTGTTGATGTTATATCCAAAATTATACAGTTTATCCCCTTTATGTGTTGTGGAAGCTGTGTAGCCACGGAAATGCTGTATATAAGTCTATTGAGATGTCTTTCGAGGTTTAATATGTTATTTTTGAGAAAATCTGAGGTAAACGTTTGTTTGTTGTATTGAAAAGTTGGTCGATTAAGTGAAACGTTCTGTTTAAAACTCACATCACATGACACGGGGAGGCTGATCCAAGGACCATGGGGATCAGGTGGCATTGGGCTAGAGCCCGGCAGCTGCTACATCCACAGACGGTGAGACACAAGGTGCGTGCCAGGTGACCTGCAGACAGTTATCTTCACCCAGAGGTCGAGGCTGCAGCAGAAGGGAAAGAATAGTGGAACCTGGACAATCAAGTGGAGCAAGGCAGGCAGTCAGGGTTCAGATGGCAGGAACAGAGGAGGCAGACACTAACATGGGTTTGTGGCATCCTCCTTTTGACTTGGGGCCCCTGAGTGACAGTCAATGTGAGACTATACAGAAGATATAATACGAGGAGTCTGGCATCTTCAGTAAAGGTGATGATGACATCTGATGCATCCCAGGCTGCAGATGTCCATCATCTTTCAAGATACCGTTCCAGTTCAGAGAGCATATTCCGCTGAGCAGAAGCCACTGTTCACTGAGGAAAAAGGCTATATGCAAGTACTCCTGGCCAAGGGATGGATCGTCAAGTCCAAGACATGCCACTCCAGTGGTTTGCATTAGGAAAAAGGACGGCAAGCTCCGGCTCTGTGAGGACTACTGCCTCCTAATTAAAAAGCCCATTCCTGATCGACACCCAGTACTGAGGATACAGGAGTTAATTAACACTCTTGGGGGACATTTCTGGTTTAGCATTTTGAACCAGAGTAAGGCCTACCACCAGGGCTGTATCGATGAGGGTTTCAGACACATGACAGCGTTCATTACCCCTTGGGGCCTGTATGAATGGGTGCGGATCCCTTTCGGTCTGTCAAATGCACCTGCTGCTTTCCAATGCAGCATGGAGGAGATGCTCAAGTTATTGAGGGATGAGTGCTGCATACCCTACCTAGATGATGTCCTGTGTTATGCCAAGTCATTTGAAGAGCATGTTGAGAGCCTTAAGAGAGTGTTAAGGGCCCTTCAATGTCACGGCATAAAACTGAACCCTGAAAAATGTGAGATGATCCGGAAGGAGGTCAGGTATGGGGGGTCTGCTGAAGGAGTGAGGATAGATCTAAGGGACCTGAAGGCTGTTCGATCTCTTGCACACAGGACTCCACAGACAGTGGGGGATGTACGAAGGCTATTGGGATTCCTCAGCTATTACCAAACGTTTATTCAGGACTTGTCCAACGTGGCACGGCCCCTGTATGAGTTGCTGCAGGCAAAGACAGGGCCTGAGCAAGCCTTGCACAGCCAAAGAAAAGCTAAGGGGCAACAAGTTCCCTCCAACACTCTGGTGAAGTGGACAAGAGACCGTCAGCAAGCTCTGGAAGGACAAGTTGACATGCTAGAGGAACAATCAGTGCTGACATATCCGGACTTTAACCTGCCTTTCACGCTCCACAGCGATGTGTCAGAGGAGGGCCTGGGAGCGATTCTCTACCAGCGACAGGGGGAAAATTGAGGGTAACTGCCTACGGGTCCAGGACACTAATGAAGGCTAAGAGGAACTATCTGTTACACAGCGGCAAGCTTGAGTTCCTGGCCTTGAAGTGGGCAGTCTGCGAGAAATTCCGGGACTACCTGTTCTATGCCCAGTGCTTCACTGTGAATACTGATAACAAATAACAGCAGCCAAACTGTGGCTACTGTCACAAATGTAAAGGTAGGTAGCATCAGGTATGTGTGTGAGTGGTCTCTGAAAACACACAGTAACTCAAATGTTGTACTTCTCTGTTATTTAGACAATATATGTTATGGCGCGCACAATATCTGCCTTTTCTCTCATTGAAATGACTGAGTGAGCACCTCTGCAAACCAGGGTGATCAGATGAGAATGGGTTACAACAACGGGCACTGATCTCAACTGCTTGGCTTTTAAGGAAATATCCCTAATCTCACTACAGAGAATACAACTGTCTTTTACCAGCTATGTGACCGCAGTAGCCATTACTATACACTGTAAACATTACAGCATGGTACCCCCACCCTCCACCCTGCTTCGCCTCTCTCCTCCTCATCCTGCCTCTCTCCTCCTTATTATCATTTAAAACTACAGACACAGAAATGGTGTGTCCTCAGGAAATCTCATTTTAGGACTGGCTATAAGTGGCTCTAATTCTGCACCAAGGCTGAATTTCAGAAAGAGACTTCAGATACAGTATTAGGGGACCACTAAGACCGATATAAAAGCATAAAAAATCAGCATGTCATGGGACCTTTAATATATATATTCATAGCAGAATTTATAATAATGTATTAGTATCTAATTTATATTGAACAGGATATTTAGCCATATTGAATTTTATTTGTTTGTTTGTTTTTAGATTAGAGAAAATCAGCTCTTTGACTGTACTCTACCAATTTCCAAAACTTGGAATCTGGTTGATGCCCAAACTGAAATGGTGATGATGGAAAATGACTGTTATAGACGGTTATAGACATAATTTATGTAATGTCTTGTCACTATAATGTACAGAGGAAAAACAGGCTCCAACCTGACAGTTTTAATAATATAGAAAACCTGCAAGGTTTCTGGTCCAGCACTGCCATTTGTAATTAAAATGAGATGTCGACATCCCTGAAGATGGTGCTGTGATGCTTCAGGTCACTAAGGCCAGAAGAAAGGTGAAGCCGGTGTGGATCAGCATAAGTCTGTGGGTCAAGAGTTCATCAGACTCATGAGAATGGCGGTGTGAGTGTTATGTGTGCAGCATATACAACATCATACATTTTTTACACTCCTCAAAGAGCCCATGTCACAGAGAACTAATGTTTATATGCTTTCTGAAAAACAAAAGAGTCTGATATAGCATATTAATACAGTAGTCGTTTTCTGTAATCCTTATTGTCTGACCATGGGTGGGTCACCAGCCCACAGCAGGGCACACAAGTTTCAAGTTTCAAGTTTTATTGTCATATACAGATAACAATGTAGCATCATTGCTGTAATGAAATTCTTAGGCTCGTGTTCCTCCAACTTTACATAAATATATAGAAAAGTGTAAAGATAAACAAAAAAGTAAAATCAAAAAATAAAAATAAATTTTAAAAATTAAACATTTTTAAGAATTTAGACAGTAACCTTTTTAAAGAGTGTTTAGTATTTGCAAGTATGGAAAAGGTAATATATACAGTATTAACAGAATATCTAGTGCAAAAAATGCAGTGAGGAATTTAGGATGTGGAGTGCATTTGATGCAGTGAGGATTTAAAGTGACATTGCGAAGAGTCCAGTAGTTGTGTTGAGTGTATACTGGTGTGTGCAGAATGTCAGCAGTTCAGAAGCCTAACGGCTTGGGGATTAAAATTCTGTGGCTGGGGTGGCTGGAATCAAAGAGGATCCGCTGTGTCTTCCTCCTATCTCTGTCTGTACAGGTCCTGGATGTCTGAGATGAGAGAGGATCCACTGGGTCCTCCTCCTACAGCGCTGACTGTAGAGATCCTGGATGGTTGCTGTTCAGTCCTGGTGATGCGCTGTGCTGATCTGACCACCCTCTGCAGAGCTTTGTGGTCCAGAGCGTCACAGCTGCCATACCAGTTGGTGATACAGCCAGACAGAATGCTCTCGATGGTGCATTGGTAGAAGTTGTTGAGTATTCTGCCGTCCATGCCGAACCTTCTCAAGCGCCGTAGAAAGAAGAGCCACTGTCTTGCTGCTTTTGTGATCACACCGACATGGTGTGACCAGCTCAGATCCTCGCTGATGTTGATGCCTAGGAATCTGAAGCAGCTGACTCTCTCCACCTCTGCTCCCTGGATGTGGATGGGGGTGAGGCCTCCTCCCTGCAGTCTCCTGTAGTCCACGATGAGCTCCTTAGTTTTGCTGATGTTGAGCAGCAGGTTGTTGTCACTGCACCATGACGTCAGGGCCCTCACCTCTGCCCTGTATGCCGACTTATCGGGACAATTGATGTTCAGGTCTCAGTGTTTTGTTATGAGTCTGGAGGGTATAATGGTGTTGAAAGCGGAGCTATAGTCGATGAACAGCATCCGCATGTATGTGTTTTTCTGGTCCAGGTGGAAGAGGGCAGTGTGAAGTGCAGTTGCTATGACATTGTCTGTAGATCTGTTAGACCTATAGGCAATCTGGAGTGATCAAGTGAAGCAGGGAGTAAGAAAGTGATGTGAGCTTTGACAATGCACTCAAAGCACTTCATGGCAATGGAGGTGAGTGCTACTGGGTGATAATCATTTAGGCAGCTCACATTTGTTTTCTTTGGGACAGGGATGATGGTGGTCCTCTTAAAATACGTTGGGACAACAGACTAGAGCAGGGAATAGTTGAAAATGTCTGTAAAGACATCTGCCAGCTCGTGGGCGCATGCTTTGAGAGCATGACCTGGGATATTGTCCGGTCCAGGAGCTTTCTGTGTGTTTACTTTCCTGAAGTATTTACACACTGCAGCCTGAGCTTTCTGAAGAGGGCAGCTGTCCTCTTCCAGCAAAAGCTCCTGGGATTGGTGATTTTCAATGCGTGCACAGAAGGTGTTCAGCTCCTCAGGTAGAGAAGCAGTTACCTCCCCCACTCTGCGGCTCTTTCCCTTGTAGTCTGTGATGGTCTTTAGCCCACTCCACATGTTCCTGGTGTTGGAATTGCTGTAGCAGGATTCCACCTTTTCTCTGTACTTGTCACACGCACCAGAACACTCGGCACCGGCAATCGGCAATCGGCACGTCAATCGGCACCGGAAATGACTCACGTAGAGTATATAAACAGGAAGTAAATGGTACCTCCTCACACAGCCATTGAAGTCTCTGAGCTTCATGCCTCCATGTACTAAATCCTACTCAACTCATCTCTCTCTCGGTACCGTGAGTACTCTTGCTCTTCGGAGCTGTTTATATTTTATCTGTGTGTGTGTTCAGAACGCGAGCCAACTTGGTGTGGTCTCTAACTCTAACGTTCTGAGATTAAATCGCGTGGCTTACCTGCCCTCTCGTGTCTATCATGTCCGGGCTCTTCCACCACGCTACATAAAGGACTCCTCACACCATTATTCTGCCTCTATCCGTGACAGTACTGTCCTTTTTTATTTCTTTCTCACTGGGTTGTTTTGTTCTCACATGGGTCTCCGGATTTAAAGGCTGCAGTCCGCGCTCTGAGCCCACGGCTTCTGGTTTGTGTAAGTCCGTACAGTAACCCGCGGTATGACGTCATCAATGCATTTGTGATTAAAGTCCGTTACGTACTCAGCGTAGTTGCCGTCGTTGTTGTCAGCCGCAGTCTGGAAAACTTCTCAATTCGTGATGTTGAAGCAGTGATGCAGTGCGTTGTCTGATTGGTTGGTCCAGGATATTCTCACCGCGCGTTGGAAAGTTTACATGCTGGTGGAACTTTGGCGGATCATAAAACAGTTCGTCCAATGCCCGTGTGGTGTCGGCGTGAGGGGGGGGGGATTGGTTAAACAAAATACTTCTGTAAACTCCCTGGGCAGATAAAAGGGTCTACATCTGATCGTGAGATGTTCAAGATCAGGTGAGCATCCAGACGAAACTGTCTGTACAACAGTACGCCACCGTTTGTTGGTCACTACACACGTGCTTCCTCCCCTGCATTTTCCAGAGTCCATTGTTCTGTCCTGGTGGTGAATGGAGAGTCCCTCGCGGACAATGGCTGAGTCAGGGACGAAGGAATCTAACCATGTCTCTGTGAAAACAAAGACGTTGCAGTTCTTGGTGTTCCCGTGAAAAGTCATCCTGGCCCTTAGTTCATCCAGCTTGTTTTCCAAAGACCATTCTCTCACACACTCACACCTACAGTCAATTTAGAATTCACCTGACATGCATGTCTTTGTACTGTGGGAGAAACCCTGGAATAAACTCATCACCATGAGGAGAACATGCAAACTCCCCTCACACAAGGACAGGACCCTGATTCAAGCCCTCAACCCTGGAGGTGTGAGGCAACAGCGCCGCCCACTCTGCCAGTGTGGGGCCCTAATATGCCCTACTATAATCTTTTAATGGAAACTAATTTAACTTGGTTGTGATGTAACAACTACAAACATATTGATATTTAATGCTCATTAGCAGTAAAGATATTACTGAAAGATTATATTATGCTGGTCCTGACTGTCGGGAAACTGTCATTGCAGCCTCTCTAAGTATATGGACAAATAGAAAAAAGGCCCTAAGTAGTATTTGGGGGGACTCCTATGTCTGCCTTGGCTCTCCTGCAGCCTACAGTCTGTAAACAGTCTACAGTCTGTAGACAGATGGCCCCAAATCCTGCACCTTCCACTTCTGAACCCATCGAAGAACCCCCGTGACTACTTTGTGATTGCTGAGAACCACAAAACCTCCTGATTGCCTGTTTGCCATAGAGGTGGCTAAATGGGTGGTCATCATCATCATCATCATCAACAGCAGCCTTTATTTGTCACATACACAGTTACATGCAGTGAAACCCCTCTGACCATACATACGCAAACTTCACACTTGGGGGGACAGGTCAGACGAGAGGTAGAAAGGGGAAAAAAGAAATACAGTAGAATACATGAGGAAAGAGGAGAAGAAAAAAGAGCCCTCCCCAGACTGTCCTTCGCAGGGCAGTTTGGGAAACAGGGAAAAAAACACCTCAGCAACAAAGCACATAAACACATAAAACACATGAGATGTGACTCGCAAAGGGGAGGGGGTAGGGGAGTGGAAGTAGTCCGATGTAGGCAAACAGCCATCTGGTCCTGCAGCCAAGGAAGCGCTGGTCACAGACCGCCCATTGTGTGTGTGTGTGAATGATGTGTAAGCCTGTGTAGCCTGAGATCAGTCTGCAGCAGGTGTCCTTGAGCTGGGGGAAAGGAATTCAAAGCATCTCCTTATCTTGCTCTTTAGGAGGAATTGTTCATCTCCAGTGATGGCCTGGATGGTCCTGGATTACTTCTTATGGGCCCTCCCCACTGAAGAATGAAATCAGCACAGAACCAGAGAGACATGATGGCTACCTTGGAGCTCACTCTGGCTACAATTGAGATGGGAGCCAATATGACAGGAACAGAAAAGATGCATGCCCCCCCTCATCGGCTCCCCTTCATGGTGTGGTAGAAGACATGAGACATTGCCACTCTCCAGTGGAGAAACACATGCAGACCGGTCCGGACCATTACCAGCCTGTCGTTCCCACTCCCCAAGCACTTCCACAACCACCCTATGACTGGACAGAGCACCCACAGCTGCCCAGCTGGACACTAGCAACTGCGTCAATCTGGCATGCCCCACTTCCCTCCCAAAAGCTGTATAAATATCTGGCTGAACGACCATGGGGATGTATGCGAGTTCCCAGCAGCCCAAGTGACTGTTGTGGCAGGTCTCATCCCTAAACTCCTGGTGCTGCTCCAAGTTGCACCTCCAAGCATCTAGATAATGGGAAAAGCTGGCAACAGACCCCCAGAAGGAGGAGACCCCAGTGCCACCCCTCTTATGCAAGAGTATAGTAGAGAAGAAGAGTACTCTCTTCTGCTGATTTCACCAAGGAGGACCAAAATCCCATGGGCCTGCTGCCTGCGTAATTTTTCCTAGTCCAGAACAGGCTCTTGCTGTTGCAGATCTTGAGGTGAGATGACAAACATCCTTGTGGTGCCCTGCACGCGAATCAAGACTGTCCTGCACCTGGCCTGGAGCCATCCTCTTGGCGGGCACCTTCAACATCTATATACTCTAGAAAACATGCAGGACAGATATCACTGGCTGGGGATGCTGGCTGATGTACATTTACATTTACATTTACATTTACGGCATTTGGCTGACGCTCTTATCCAGAGCGACGTACATCAGTGCTTAAGA
>JBBJLR010089588.1:0-10397 GCA_037577145.1 Brachypetersius gabonensis | reverse complement strand
TGTGTGTGTGTGTGTGTGTGTGTGTGTGTGTGTGTGTGTGTGTGTGTGTGTGTGTGTGTGTGTGTGTGTGTGCTAGAGAAAGGAAAACAAAAGTGGCATTTGTGTAAACTGGACCACAGTAAACATAAAATCATGCCTCTCTCTCTCACTCTCGCATAGACACACACGGAGGGAGGGAGAGACAAAGCTGTCCATTCAGAAAGGTAAGACTGTGCCTCCAAACAAAGAATGAGAGAAACTCTATTTCATCATCCCTCCCCCACTCTCTCCTTTACTCCTATCTACACTCTCTCTGCACTCCTTTACTCCTATTTCTCCCTCTTTTACTACAATCTACTTGCTCTCTCTCCTTTACTTCTATCTTCTCTTTCTCCTTTACCCCTACCTCCGTTCTTTATCTTCTCTCTCACTTCTGTCTAGTTCTCTCTCTCCTTTACTCCACCCTACTTTCACACCCTTCCTCTATTCTACATTTACACACACACAGAGATCTCAGACATACAAGTAAAAAGAGTACAGTAAAACAAACCAAGAAGTATTGCAGATGTCAGCAAAGTAACACAAGACAGAAACATATTAATCCTCCCCAGCTCAGCCAAACTTACCCGATCAATTCTGAAGGACTATTCCTCTACATGTGTGTGTGTTTGGCTCTTCTGTGTGTGTTCTGTGCTGGAGAAGTCACACTCAAGCAGACAGCCCAAGAGAATCACAGTGTGGGTGAGGAGGAGGCCCATGCTGAACTAGGACGGCCTATAAGCCAAACCCCGCCCACTCAGCAAAAGAGGCCCAAACCCAGCCCACTCAGCATAACAGGCACAGACTTCAAGCAGTCAGATCACCAAAACAGCCTTACAGGATAATATTTTCCACGCGTGCCTCTTTTGCACACATTCTTTCTCTCTTATTCTATTTCTTTCTCTCTCGTCGTTTGCACTAAATGTGCGGTTTTGTTGCTCTTTTGGGCTTTTTTTGCGTTCTCTTTCATCCTGCCTGCAATTGAGGTCTTGCGATGTTCTGTTCTGTTCTTGTGTTGCACCACAGTCCTGAGGCCGGGAGATAATTAAATAAAACAGTCAGTAATAAAGTAATTTAAAAATAAATGATGAAATAGTGTGAATTATAGATTAGCAAAAGGCTCTAATAAAGTGGATGCAGGACTAAAAAAAACTAAATGAAGACAAAAAAAGATATGATAACAATAATAGATAAAGTGATAATTATATAATCAGTATTTCAGTATGTTGTAGGTCAGGGGTGGCAGAGTTACTCACTGTCCTGCAGACGGTGGCAGTCTGTTATATATTTGGCAGTGAGAACTGCTTTGTTTCTCTCACCAATAAAAACAGGAAATCTTTTTAATTCCGTGCACGTTTTCAAACTTAAAAGGGATTATTTGTATTTCTTGTGTAAAATTTTCTCAAATTATTTCAAACTTCTCACAGTAAAGGAGGAAGTGTAGCTCGGCCTTGACCTCGCGCCTCTCGCAGTGACAACACACCCTTTTTAAACTCTTGGGGTTAAAATTCTTAGTACTGAAGTTTCAGTTGCTTAATTATAGATGCAGCCCAAATTTTAGCACACTTTTCTGAATGGGAATGATCATTAGAAACCATCCTAATTCCATCATACATGCATTTGTTGGTGTTTTTATTTGAATCTTTCAACAGAATTCTGCATGCAGAAACTCTGTGGGACACTTGTCCCATCTAGTTTAGCCATGTATACTCACTCTTATATAGCACAATAAATGCAATAATACTATAAACCAATTTGACACCAGATGGGATGTGAACGTTTTGGGATTTTTGCCTGATTGAATAGGTGTAAAGTGACCATTTGTCGTACGTGAACAGCACGAAATTCAGTATTTAACCTATTCACCAAGTGAAGCAGTGGGCAGCCAGGAACACAGCACCCAGGGAGCAGTGTGTGGGCACAGTACCTTTATCAAGGGTACCTCAGAGGTGCCACCAGCAGTCCTGGGATTTGAACAAAGAACATTCTAACTACTAGGCCACCAGCTGCCCTCATAAAGGCCCTTCATGCTTTTTCTTTTAATGTTTTTTCCCAAATCAAGGTTTCCTGAGGCACGCATTTACAGTCCTATTTAATTATCGTGAAGTGAATGCCCTAGGGAGATGTTTACTGGAGTAAAGCTACTTCTGTTTTCCTGAGACCTGGCTTTCTCCTTTAAGGTGACAATCTTGGTTTCAATCTGACTGTCAGTACTCAATTCTGACAGAACTGTTCCAGCAGGTCCAGCTGCTGTGGACTTATCTCACTCAGCCAATTCCTTAGCTTTGTGAAAGTCTCTCAAACTGTTCCAGGCAGTATTCTGAGCCCTGGGTCATTACAGTACCGTTATAGTAATAGTACATTTGGTAGTTGCAGTCAGACAAATTTGTCTCATTTGATTTTTCCAGACATTTTCAGGTTTTTCACTGCTGAACAGAGGGCTGGGTGCCAGGCATTCAGATTGTTTAGCCATACGACAACAACCTAACTCAGCTAACTTGTCAGGAATGTCCTGGTACACCTTCATGTTTCTAACTGTTTTATAAGATAAATCTATTAGCATCATAGAAAGTCACCACTTCAGACCAGACTTTGTCTTCTTCCCAGTCGTTAGTTTTACCTCCATTGTTGTTTTTTTTCTCATGGTCAGGGGAAAAAAAAACAACAGTCTCTTTTCTAACGTTATGATGACGACATTTAGACAAATCAGAATGGGGTGATACAGCTGGCTCGACAACAGCCCACTTTCGGCCCTGCTATTTTTTTTCCTGATGCGGTCCTTTCATTTTGAATGTCTATGGCTTGCTGGCTCATGCTGATGATGTTAGCTTTAGCTGTTTTCAGTTTCTTATTCCAATAGGTTGTCTTGAGTATTATTGTTAAAAACAATGTCTGATGTGCCTCTTGAGTGTTTAAATCTTGACTTAACATCTAACCTACAAAATAATGAATTTAATCAGAGCATTGATGATCTTTACACACTTACACACACCGCCCCCCTCTCTCTCTCTCTCCTTTTCTTGTAAACAGTGTACAGTCTCTAAGCACAATAAAAGATTTGCTTCAGTGCTGAAGTGGGAAATCCCCTCTCTGAGGGACAGAGGCAGACAGTAGACTGGTCAGAGACAGCGCTGACCCGAGCGTCCAGCAGAGAGAGTTTCTGGGAAAAGTGGAGGCCCCTCAGGGGGGTTTTTCTATAGAAAACAAAGCCTACAAACACCAATAAGAGCATGACATGGTAATCCAGTTTTTATGTGTGCATGCATGCATGAATGCAAGTGCGCTTAATGTTGGGATACATTGGGATACAGTCAGGATTTGCAATTGCTTGTGAGCCAAAACAACCCCACTATCTAGTGTTTAATCAACTTATTAACTTATTCATATAAAAAAGTCAGCTGGTGGCCTAGTGGGTAGGATACTTGCCAATGGACCAAAAGATCAGGGGTTCTAATCCTATCTACAGCACACCACCACTGGGTTCCTGAGCAAGACCCTTAACCCCAAGTTGTTCCAGGGAGACTGTCCCCTGTAGTTGGAAGTCACTTTGGATAAAAAGCGCCTGATAAATGCCGTAATTGTAAATGTAAATTAACATGCATTCAGCATACAGCATTGTAGCTCCGCCCATTTGTGCTGAAGTTGCGAGGAGTGTTTAAGAGCAGACTACCCAAGAATCAATACAGTTCAGCAAATCAGAACAGAGCTCATTTTCACATTTCAATCTTAAATACACAGAACCAGAAAACAGGAGATCTCTAAGGAGATAAAAAAGAGGTTGGAAAACGGTTGGATAAAATGTATTAACCATTTTTGGTACATAAAACCAAAACTGCTGGCTACATTTGGAGATAAAATGTTGTTTCAGTGGATAACAGATAATTACCACCATATTGTGGCTGACACCAATATCAAACTATTAGACAGTCTGCATTACTATTTAAAATGTTACATTAATTTATTTTGATATTTTACATAATTAAGCAAGCATGATTACATTAAAGTGTTCCTGACAATCGACTACAACTAATTAAAGTAGTTAAAGTAGTTTATTTTACCCATATTATAACTCCATTAATTTATGGCCTTCGGTGGGGAACTAGAGTCCCTAGTACCCCTATTGGATTTTAAAGGAGGGCTGTCATTTAGCAAGCGCTTTGAAGCAGAGGCACTGATATAATGTCTTTAGGATGCTGAAAGGGGTCGAGTGTTCCTGAGAAGGCCAAGACCCTTCGACCTTGACCAGATTCTCTGTCTACTTTGAGTTCATAAAGCTTTCAGGAGATGCATTTACTGCAGTGTTTCTTTGAAATATCTTCCCTTCCCTTCTACCGTAAGGGAGCAGAGTAGAAAAGCTGAAAAATTAAGATTTTTAGTATAAAGTCATGCCACAAATGTCATGCAATAAACGTGTGTGTGTGTAAAGGGGGTCCTCAAGGGAGACCTGTTCCTACGACATTTCGTAGGAATTTCCTCCGGGATCAATAAAGTTTTCTGATATGCATGTTTACATACATACACACATATATAGGTTTGTCTTATAGAATCACAAGCCTTTTCAAATTAATATCCTAGCTGCTTAATGTACACTAAACAAGAATAACTATATTATCTTAATATAAAAACACTTTTTCAACTACAACATCCACAAAATAAGTTATGAACTGCCCGTCAACATTCATATTCAAAAGCCTAACCTTTAAATCAGTCAGCATGACAGCCAGTTTAGCCAGAAATATTCCAATAGTCCATAATTGGATTTTGGATTGAGTCTGCAACAGATTTGCTAGCAGCTGCGTGCTGATCCTTTGGGTAGATTTAAGCTTCATGCTCATCGACGTGTCTTCTCCTGGTATGAAAAGCAAGTCTGAAACCATGTTTTGACTGTTTAAAGCACATATTGAGGTTCTTATAGCCCAAAGATGCTTTAAACACCAGTAAATGTTCTACTTCCACTGAAGTATGTCTGTCAGTTTTACTGCTGATGTAAGGAAGACATGTACGATTTTCCATTAAATGTGTTACGAAATTGTAAAACAATTTACAATGAGAATATTTATGAGAAAAAGGTAAAATACAAGCCAACAGACTTACACACACACACAATCAGATTTTGATTTTTAAAAGACATTCTACACACATTCTGAAGCTCTAGAGGTCAAATAATGTGTGCTCAAAATCACACACGCACGCACTATTCAAGGGTGAGTAAACCTTTACTTATGTCCTGATGCATCATCTAACTCACAGATTGTCATATGCTGTCATGACTGTTTAAGTCCATTAACAACAGTAATAGTACCATTTTTGTCACGAAAGATGCTACAGTGTTTGATGCAATGACAGTTTATGTCACATGCTAATTTAAAGCAATGACAACCCCACCAGTGAATCTCCATTTGTCTGAGATAGAGGGTGATGTGAATTTTACGATGGTAAAATAGGGCCAATGATGCATATACCTCTTCAACATTAATGGTATGGACTCAGATATGGGACCCCACTATTTCCCAGGCCTAGCATGTATGTTTAAAGACCAGTTGCACTCACATTGTCCAGTTCTTTCTGGTTGCCGAAGAGCGGATGGTAACGGCGATATTTCCCCTCACGGTATTTGGCGGTTATGAAGTGCCGCCTCTCCTCACTGCTACTGCACGCACTCAGAGCCTCACTGGGTGGGACGTTAGCCGCCCAAAATTGATTGGCTCGCTCATTACCCAGCACCAGAAACAGCTGATTCAGAGAGGAAAGAATGAGAGCATGACAGAGAATGACACTCAGCAAGAAAAAACTGTTAAAACGAAATATCACTCACAGAAGATTCCATACTTTACCTCGATTAGATCATCAATCCACACTTTCTTGTCCATTTTAAGACTCCGTACTTTTGAAATGCTGGGGCCAAGTCCCCGGTGCTCTCCTGCAACAATAAGGCAAAAGAAAGGCCTTTCACACACACACACAAGATGGAGCTGGTGAGTGTGGTGTCCACTGTACCCATTTTGGCACCACAGGTTGCTCATCCAAAGCAATACAAACTGGCCTTGCGAGATACTGTGGTGAGCCAACAACCACAGGAGACACGCTAACCCCAGACCAAGGAGGCAGAGAGGGAAACGAGACAGAGTTACACAGAGTTAGGTGCATTTCACACCACCCACCATTGCCTAGCATCCTAGTAGACAAAGTTCAGTCCCTGGAGAACAAGTTACATGACCCGAGACATGGCTGACTGGCGAAACGAGGGAAAAAGACTGTCTGATGGTCAACAACAACTGGTGTGATAGCAGTAATGTGGTTTTCTCTCACACACTCCTGCAAACCCAAAGTGGAGCTTGTAACAATGAAGGTCACTTATCTACCTTTATTAAGTGTCATATGTCACCTTCAGTTCTGTTTACATTCCACCACAAGCACACAGAAATGTTGCCTTGTCTAAGCTACATGAGATCAAACCACCAGGATTTGTCACCCCATAGCTCTGAGCCATGTGGTGATTTTGAGAGTTCTAAGAACCAGATCAAAACCTTTATTAGATCTTACATTTACACTGCCCAAATACATTTACAGATTATGCCACCAACTCCACTCTCTCAGCATAAAAGGACCCCAGGTGGACACACCATGGTCAAGAAAGTCCATCAGCGCCTCTACCATCTGAAACAACTAGGGGTATTTAAACTCTCACTCGGGGTGCTCAGGAAGTTTTACATCTGCACTTTTTAGAGTGTACAGAGTGGGAGCATCGCCACCTGGATGGGAAGCTGCACCAAGCGGGACCAGTCAGCTCTCAGGAGGGTGGTCCACTCAGCTGGGAGAACCATTACGACCACCCGGCCTGTCATAATGACATTTATATAAAATGATACAAAACTGACTGCTTTGTTTGTGTTTTAGAAATATGTGGTTAATAACTTTTGTTTATTTTCAACCAGCTGTCTTGATTTCTTTCCAATACTCATTGATGACAAAATCTATATAGAAAGAATTTGTTATTTGTTCACAACCACCATCAGCAGGCACATTGTTCATTTTACCTTGTGTGTAGCATGTATTAGCTAAGGAAAATGAACTTTGCAACATTTGTTGAGTAATCAAGAGTTGTGAATACTGGCTACAAAAATGTCCAGAAGTGGAGCATAAACATACCATCTGAAGCGCTTCATATTTCCGTTTATAATCACAATATGTTTTACAATTAGACATAACACTTCATTCATAATGGCATGACTTGCTAAAACAGTGGTTCCCCACATGGTCCAGATTTATGCTCCAACCCAGCTCAAAGAGCAAAAATCTGGACCATCTATAGATCCCTGACATCCTGCTTGAAAACCACTGTGCTAAAGAGCTTTCGCATTATAAGCAAAGACTTTGAAAACCTAAAAGAGAAGCCATGTTGTTGCTGTTTTGTTAAATTATGGTCAATAAGTGGGAATGTTTTTCTGTGCATTTGGTAGTCATTGTATGTCATGAAGACATACCAAGCAATGCTGCAAGGGAAATGCTCAAATTGACATTAAATGTCTTGAATGCACTTTTTACACTTAAACTGAAATGAAAATGGCTAAGCTGGTTCAGTTTCAGTTTATCAAGCTGTAGTTTAAGTGTGGTGAAGTTAGTCTCACCTGCACAACGTTTACACAAGACCACACACAGATTTATGGCGGCCCACTCAGGCTTGGTGGCTCCACAGTCAGCACATTTCTGATTGGCAGGGTCTGCCCATATCTTCTCAGCAACCTCGTAATTGGACAGCGCTTCAGCAATGGAGTTACGCATGGCCTCAACCCACTGGTCCTTCAGCTGGTCCGTTTCTGCTACAAAACTACAGCAAGAAAATTGGGATTGTTTGAAAAGACAAAAACAGCTGGATTGCTCCTAAAAGTGCACTCCAAAGGCAAACGTTTCATGATTATATGTGAATTCCATGGGTATTACAGAATATGATGCAGCACACTGATGTCACTTCATGAACTTTTTCATGTTCTTATTACTGAGAACCAAAGACATATGAAATGAAATATCAACCAGCTGTGTCTCATTACATAGCAATGGTTAGATGAATAGTCTAAAGAAAACCAAGCAATTCACACTCTCACCAGATGTAGTGAATTTGTGAAGACTGAATTTCGCATTTTCAGCTTTGTGCTGGTGCAACTAGGCTAATACTGCTAACAAACCCTAGAAGTCATTGAATGGACAGATGGACATTTTGAAGAATGGACGGATGGCTGACCTGAATATGCGGTACGGTGTGGTCAGGTCAAATGCTCTCCTGTCCATGTCTTTCACATTTCCCACATTCATATCTATAGAGGTAATCCCAATGCCCAGTTTATAATCCTGAGACAGCGTGAGTGAGAGAGAAAAGAAAGAGAGAGAGAGTCAGTTTAGCACTGCAAAGCAAAACACACCCTTGCACGCACCCACAAGTATTCACTTCAGAGTTTTGTAATACACGGCAGCTTTGTTTTTCTATACTGTGGCAATTGGAGATGAAGAAACGTCCAGCAGTCACCACAACACTCCGGTGCTCAGTGAAAGAAACCCACGCCATGCTGTTATATTGCTTCATGTCGTAATAGTGACCCATACATTAAAATGCCAGCATTATTATGGAGCACATATACAGGATAGCTGGTAGCCTAATGGTTAGGGAGTTGCCCCTGCAATAAGAAGCTTGCGGGTTCGAATCACAGGACTGCAAGTGGCATTACTGAGATAGTGGCACCCTTGAGCAAGGTACCATCTCCACACACTGCTCCTTGGGTGCTGCTTCACTTGGTGAATGTGTTCAATGCAGAGAAAGACTTTCACACTGTTCTAGGGCTGAAACGGTTATTCGAGTGACTCGAATGACTCGATTACAAAAAATGTTCTTTTTTGTAAAAAAAAATTTTGCCTCGAGGCTTCGTCACCAAAGTCCACCTGCAGGGGGCGCATGTGACCCGGGGAACATGCTATTTTTGTGCAGGGAGTAGGATTTTTTTGCATTGAAGAAGAGCTCACAGCTCAGAGCAGGAGACATGAATTAAAGCCCTGCATGGGACTATTTTTTAATCCCTCTCCCGCGGAATTTCTGCCGATACCCGCCCGCTGCCTAAAAATTAAAATAAAATTTTAATCCGTATTTAAACTGTAAACAAGTTTTGACCATTTAACGCTAAAAAATATATAATCAATAAATAATAATGAATTCAACATTTACACAATAATAATAATAATAATAATAATAATAATAATAAAATATTTAAATGTTATTTTATATTTTACAAACAAATCTTAAATTGCATACAGACAGAATTGCATAAGCCAACACTTTGAAGTTTTGATCTAATAAAAGAATTGAGTTTGAATAAAAACCTTTTTTTTTGAGGAATAACAGCCAATTGCTGCTCATTTTAGAGGCCTTTCATGTTGCATAACCCACTCGATTAATCGATGAAAAAACAGACAGAATACTCGATTCCAGAAATATTCGATTGTTGCAGCCCTACACTGTTCATGTTTGACTGTTCATGAGGGACCACCTCACTTTGATCTAAACACTTGTATGCAAACATTTGGCATAATGGAAATTCCAACAACTGATGTAATACAATGTTGTATAAAGTTCCTCTACCTCAGCATTTTTGTAGAGGAAGACCTTGTCTCCACACACCACAGTGTAGAGTTTGGAGCGCAGCCCCCGCAGCTCCAGATACCCTTTCATCTCAGAGGTCAGCAGTGGGTTAAGGGTCAACTCGCTGCTCCCTCTTGAGCGAGCTGGACCCGTCATATCCTGCAGCACAGACACCCATTCATTCCTCTCAGCTGACGCACACACATGCACCCACCCACCCACCCACGCGCACACACACACACGTGGGACTGAATCCGTGACTCCTTATCCGCGTAAAACTGGGGGATTTATTGTATATACATATATTTCACACACATGTGAAGCTGCAAAAACAGCCCATTCTGAATTCAGAGTCTTTGTGACAAAACAAATACATTTAAATACATCTACCTATTCAGCCTACAGCAGATAAGCCCTGCCCACTCACAAAGCAGCCATGAGTACTGCTACAATCTGATTTTCAGATAAAACACGAAACAGAGCTCATTTACAGACATAAATTAAAGGAACAGAAACAAAAACGGTGCATATATTTCTAAGGCATGGGGCGAAAGTCTATATGAAAGTCTCTGGATTTGAATGCAGGTGTCCCAATACTTAGTGGTGGGCCATTATCGGCGTTAACGTGAGACTCTTATCGAGTGATAAAAAAAATATCGTCGTTAATCTATTCACAGAGTTGGGTTGGGAGCTGGGTCTATACTACGCAAGCTATGATTACTTTCACCTTGATATTTTAGCGCGGATGTATACC
>JBBJLR010089557.1:0-10398 GCA_037577145.1 Brachypetersius gabonensis | reverse complement strand
GAGGAGAGACTCTGAGTGTGTTGGGAGAAGGATGTTGAGGAGAGACTCTGAGTGTGTTGGGAGAGGAATTCTGAGGAGAGACTCTGAGTGTGTTGGGAGAAGGATGTTGAGGAGAGACTCTGAGTGTGTTGGGAGAGGAATTCTGAGGAGAGACTCTGAGTGTGTTGGGAGAAGGATGTTGAGGAGAGACTCTGAGTGTGTTGGGAGAGGAATTCTGAGGATGGAGCTGTAGGAAAGAGGAGAAGAGGACAGTCTAGTAGGTTGTTTATGGATGTGGTGAGGGAGAACATGCAGGCAGTAGGTGTGAGAGAGGCCGATGCAGAAGAGAGAAGGAAATGTAGACGGTTCATCTACTGTAGCGACCCCTAATTGGAAGCAGTCGAAAATAGGAAAAGTTACAAGAATAATTTAGGTAATGGGTGCTAATAATCAATTAACACTGATGAACCTGCACACCAAAATCATCACACTCAAAGCATGTCAGGCTGTACATATATTTACACAAAACACTTAATTATGTGAACGATATTCTGCTATCTTGGTTATGTCTAAGCCACTTCTATATTTTATTTGGTAGGATTTTACTGTCAGCACTGGGGCTTTTTGCATACTGTTTCATGGACCCACCTATGACATGCCTGTCTCTGGTTCAAGGACTTTAAAGTATGGACTTCACAAAAGGCCAAGGGTTTGGATAACTAGTGTCCGTTGTACACCGAACTCCCGCAGTGCTAGAATGTAAAATACACATGTTACCCCGCATAGACTGCACTGTAATTCATGCAGGGTAAATATAGTAATAAATTAATTTAATTGACTGTAATAACAATACAAGGGCAACAGGCAATCAGAAGCAAGGAGAAATAGATAGTGTTCTCGGACTGGCTACTATCAAACCTCCCGTCTCTGAGTATAGCAATATTTCACCATCCCAAGAGGCACCTTCTTTGTGTTCTCTGTACAGAACCAAAAAAGGTATAGTTATTTTTTATATGGAAATGTGGCAGAATTTACATGAATTTTATGTTACAAAGTTAGTCAATTATATATTTTTCTTAATAATTTAGCACATAAACATATGAAAATGTATATATCGCCCCCTTGTCCTCATGCAGGGTTTATGATTGAGCGGCTTAGCAACCCGGCACAAGGACGAGGGGACATGGCAGACGAGGCCCAGACCAGATATCTGCAGTTTGTGCGGGTGTTTTAGCGAACAATTATTATTCCAGTTCTCATTCTAAATCTGCGTTAGACTGAAACCGCGACTTCTGATCCATGTTAAATTGGGGGTTTACTGTGAATCAGAATCAGAACTGTTTTCTGAATATGTATAAACGCTTCATATAGATAACAACCATATAGGTATAACACTATAACAAATTACTAATTTACTCCTTTTCATGGGAAAATAAATTATGCAATGTATTATAAATACTTTAAATGTAATAAATGTAATAAATGGGAATAAATCAAATATGTGACTACATGACTTTTCATGTCTGCTGTATATAACACAGTACCGTTTCTGGTCTTGTATTAACTCCTACAGCTGAACTGTACACACCCATCACTCACTTTATTAGAAACTCCTACCCTGTACTCCCACTCACTTGCCATTTTCTCAGAAACACTTTCCTCATAGGTCCACTATGGTGGCGTACAATTACAGTAGCTCTGTTGGTGAAAATGCCTCTTTTAATGACAGTAATGAGTGCAAGTGAGAAGGATTGGCTGTGTATGGCTTGTCAAAGTGCATAAAATGACTATTTAAAAGACTTTTTGTCACTTTCAACACCTTCATTGAATGATATTACCGTGCTAATGTCCTTGTCTGACATTGGAAGGGTGATGCTTAAAGATTTCTGCATTACAGAAGGTGAATGAAGAGAAAACTCTCTAAAAATAACACTTCTTTAGGGGCTCTCGATACAAAATGTCAACTTTACCCACTGGGACATTCACTGCGACTTTTCAATATTGCACACCCCTCGTCACCCCCTCCAAATGTTTCCATGGTCAAGACTCTGTGATGAAAGGGGGGGGCGCTTCCAGGCAAAGTTAAAGATTAAACACACCAGAGCACACACAAAAGCATTCCTCTCCATTCTAGCCTTCAGTAAAGTTGTGAAAGAGAGTTTTATTGAGGCTGCCGCAGCAGCAATAGACACTTGAATGTGTGTGTGCATGTGTGTGTGTGTGTGTGTGTGTGTGTGTGTGTGTGTGTGTGTGTGTGTGTGTGTGGTAAACGAAAGTGTCAGCACAGCATTTCTTCAGAGTGCTGTGAAAATGTGCGAGACAGGCTGGCAGCTTTGATGATACATTCAGAATTTTTTTCTCTACAAGTGAACATCACAACATGACTCATCACACCATGGCACACCGCCTCCGCTGCCCATGTCGGGATGCAACCAAAATGGATTCCTATTTTCATTTTTGGACAGTGTTCCCCCATCCTGTTTCTGAAGGCTTCCCTGTTCTTTTAGTGTTTTCCATGCTCCCAGCACACTCAATCCCAGGTTGAAGTACTCTATATGGATAAAAGTATTGGGACTCACCTGTTTTTCAGGGTTATCACTGGAGATAAGGGGCCTCCCTTACTTCCAGTGATAGCCAATAACAATGCTTCAGCATACTGAGACATTGTGGACAACACCATGCTTTCTATTTTGTGAACACAGTTTGGGGAAGAACCTTTTCTATTCCAGCATGACTGTACCACAGTGCACAAAGAAGAACTTGACTGGCCCACACAGAGCCCTGACGTCAACCCCACCCAACACTTTCGGGATGAACTGGAGCGAAGATTGTGAGTCAGGCCTTCTTATCCACCATCAATGCCTGACCTCCTAAATGCTCTACAGAATGAATGGGCACAAATTCCCTCAGAAACTTGTAGGAAGAATTGAAGCTGTTATAGCTGCAAAGGGAAGACCAGTTCCATATTAAAGTCTATGTATTTGAATATAAGGTCACTAAAGTCTCTGCTGCTGTAAAGGTCCGGTGTCCCAATATTTTTGTCTATATAGAGCAGGTGTGTAAGGGCGGTGAAAACACAAAAATGCATCTATTGTGCCAAGGGGGCCTCCAGGACATGGGTTGAGAAATTCTAGAGTGCTTCCGTGAAATTACAGAATGCTTCTCAGGGTACACATTCTCTTACAGTCCAGCTGTAATTTTCTACTGAACTCCAAAGTTTATAACACTAGCCAGATGTGTCTCTTGTTACTAAGCAAAGGACAGATGGATAGTACTTGTAACGTTAATCCCAGAAAGGAATCCAAGCGCAGAGTCGAAAAGCACACAAAAAGGATCTTTACTCGAAGAAAACATGAAAAAAGGGCAAAAATACAGAAAAGTAATCCACAAGACTGAACAGGGCAAAAAACACAGCAGAACAAAAACAAGACGAATCACAAAAACAGGCAGGTCAAAACGAACATGAAACAGGGAGCAAGTGATACCACCAAAAGAGTATACTTCGCACTGACGTTACGTTCACACAGTCCTTATATACACCACACTCCTCTAGTATTCAGGTGAACTCGATCTGGGTCTAATTAGTCCACAAGCAGACCCGGATCGTCGATCCTGATTGGACTGCCCAGTAGCCCTATCTTGCTGTCCTCCAGTTCGGTCCGTGCCAGATCTTACAGTGATCTTATATTATAACACTGCATGTCCACCATTTATCTATGCCATACAGTACAATCTTTTCCAGCTATTATTTTCTTCAACATGTGTAACTCAGTAATGCATCAACTGTAAATCAATGCAAATGTATACAATGTCAAAATGCTGATTAATGTGTTAAACCTATTGATTTTAATGTCTTGCTTTCAGTGTAAAATGTATTATGATTTTTATACTAAACTGTCATTTGTTTGAGCAAGACGTGTGCTATCTAAGAGGTTTGGTTACATCAAATTTTATTCTCATCATGCATTATACATGTCTCCTCCTGTTTATAATCTGCATGGGGGATTGAATTTTGTTTTCCTGAAAGTTTAGTGTTTTCTTTGGAATTCTAAGTCATCCGACTAGGAAACGTAAGCAAGACAAGTGGTATGCAGATTTATTTTCTGTCCCTCTATGTCTTAACCGTCATGTGTGTTTTTAAATTAAACAGAAAGTGTTGACTTATGGTTGTGTCTTTGATATTCACCCTGTACATTGGAGTATGTATTAAACATCTGTTAGAAAGGAACCTGAATCTATGCATTGTGATTAGGAGGGGCATAGCTTTACTTCCGGTTTGTACATCTGTACCCTCTTTGTTTCTTTGTTACTTTTACACCTATTATATTCACAGTTTTCATATTTTCTTTATGTCTGCATTTCTATCTTTGGCCTTGAATTAAATTATTCAGGAGCAGGTTCTACTAGTAACTTATTGTTAGGCTGTCAGTCTGTGTGTAAAATGAAATGCAGCACCCATGATTATCATGTTACTATTTATTTTGTTGATATTGCAGCTCTTTCAATAAAGGATGATAGTACCATTTAATAACAGTACCATTTAATATCCTTACTTGTGTATTAACCTCTGACTTGTTGTTTTTTGACAGAGTTTGTTATGGTGTGTAACTTAGCTGGCAGTAACATGGTTAAAAGCTGATGTTGACTTAAGTTTAGAACAGATGTGGACTACTTAAAAACTGATGTACATCGCACTGGATAAGAGCGTCTGCTAAATGTCGTAATCAAAATTCGTGTTTGCAGTCTTTTTTCAAGTTTGAGTTACACAAAACATCTGACATTGCCTATTTATGGAGTTTAAATAAATGAAAGCATCTCGCGTCTCGTTACTTTTTCCTGGCAAAGTGCTGCATTTTGTCTTTTCTTTAATTTTTCATAAACATTAACAAAACCAAAAATTGACTCGAGGGTCAGAACTAAAGAATCAAACCGAACATACAGTTACTCTCTTCAGAGTCAAGGCGATGGTGGACCGACAAGCTAGGTCCACCTTAGCTGAACTTAAATATCTAACACAAAAACCCTGAAAACAATCACAAAACACATACACTTAATCCTGAGTACACCAGCAGATGAAACCAATAACTTAAGCTAACTCAAACCTGGTGTACTCAGGATATAAAAACAAAAGACACTTAACCCAAAAACCCAAACTTAAAATAAGAGTGACGTTGTTGATATTTTGTGTGCAGAAAAGGAGAACCTGGGTTTGGTTCTGGATTTCTCCTTGATGCCTCCAGCTGTTGCTTGGATTTACGAAATTCCATCATATGCTCCCGATTTATTTTAATGAAGTACTGATTGAGTCAAACCAGGTTTCTGATGGCAACTACAAGTAAAACTTGCCCATTCATTCTGTACAGCATTTATGAGGTCAGGCACTAATGTTGGACAAGAAGGCCTGGTTTGCAATCTCCATTCCAGTTCATCCCAAAGGTGTTGGATGGGGTTGACGTCAGGGCTCTGTGTGGACCAGTCAAGTTCCTTATAGACCTTGCTTTTACCTTGGTGTTCATAACACCAATGCTCTCTGCAAAGAAGGGCTGAACAGGCTGCATCTGTTGCAGAGGCTTAGATCTTTTGAGGTGCAGGGGCCGCACTTATGACTCTGTAGTGGCATCAGCCATTTTTATGGTGAATGCTGCTGGTGCAGCAGCATCTGTTCTGGACCCAGTGAAGATCGTTCCTTCCTGCTGCTGTCAGAATCTACAAGTAACATCTTGCAGTTGACCACACACACACACAAACAAACATACACGCCAGAGATGGTCTTTGCTTTGTAACTGCTCTTCTGTAATGTTCAGTTTTCTTGTGAAAAATTTCCCATACAACATGCAATATTCTCAGATATAACATTACTGTATGCAGTGTGCAGTTTTATGGTGCATTCTTGTGTTCATACATGCATGATACAGACATACATCCACAGGATAAATGTGTAATTAGATACATACAAACTTCTAAATTTACGTGTACTTGTATAGTATACCATTGTGTTGCATGTCTTTTTAATTCTATTTGTTATTTTAATTTGCTGCTTCTACCTTCTTCCTATATTCTACCCACTTTTGTGCTGTATTTAAACAGGTCTGTCCCAAATTTAAACAGGTCTGTCCATGTACTCTATTATATCGTGAAAGCACCAGGTGGCGGCAGAGGGCGGTAAGTGTGTTGGGGGTGTGCTCTGTCCGGGAAGTCAGGCTTGACAGTACAGTGTTTACAGTTGTGTCCGTTTGCTGAGTTCTGGCGTCTGTATTTTGAGTCGTTTGGAGTACGAGGTGAGTAATAACTTCACAATCTGTGAAGCTGGCTTCACTGAACGATGTTTACTAGAAAGGGCTTTTCAGGCATGGGTTACAAACTGAATGCTGACGTCTTGTGTTACTTCATCTTTCCCAACAGTTCCCTCTCCTCGGTTCTTGTCCTGGTTTTTAATTTTATTTCTGTCTCTCGCTGTCTCAATCCCCCTCACAGATATGGCAGTGTTTGAGGACTGCTATGTGGTTCTAGACCTGAAGAAAGTTCCTTACAAAGAGAAGAGGAGGCTGATGTCTGCTGTGTCTGAAAATGGAGGAAATATTTCATATGTAGTCAACCAGAAGGTGGACATTGCTTTTCTATTGTCATGCCTTTGTCTACTGTCAGAAATGACAAAATAATGAAGAAGAGACAGCCTTTATGAGATAAAAGATGTAGGGTCAATTTCTCAGACAGGGATTAAGCCTAGTCTTTCACAGAGCTACATAATCCAAGAATAGGCTTAAACCCAGTTAACTGACCCAAAATGTTTAGGCTGTGCATAAAACAAAGTATCAGAACATTATCAGAACTGCAGGAGTGATAAACGGGTCTCTGATAAAGATCTCCTGAGCTCTGTTTGTTCCCTCCAGTGTTCTTTTGTTGTGACGAGCTGCCTGGAGGATCTGAGCTCTAACAGACAGAGAAGTGCCCAGAAGTACCAGATCCCTGTAGTTGGACTGCAGTTTGTGTGGAGCTGCCTGGAGAAAGGAGTCCTCCTCCCAGTGGAAGAGCACATCTTAACACACGAGCCCCTTCCACACCCAGGTATTCACATGGCCTCACACTGCTTTGTTTATGGAAATGGTCAACAAGTTTGTCATTTTTTTAACATGAAGCACCACGTTGTTTGCAAAACGGAGTCATTTATATCTGTCAGAGCTCGATTAGTCCTGTTTGCTAACAGTGGGTGTGTAATATGCTGGATTTGTCAGGTGAAGCAAGACTGTAAACAGAGAGCAAGGTGTTGAACTTATCTGAATGTGAACACAACCTCATTGTCTTTTTTTTTAAGACCTGAAAGAGCCCACAAGACTGAAGTCCAGAGATCAGTCCAGTCTCCAGAACAGTGATATTGCTACAGAGAAAACTGAGCTCTGGGTGGAGAAAGGCGCATACCTGGGGAAATCTAGGTGTGTTTAGGAAGCAGATCTTTTACAGCCTTTTACAGTTTAACCTCTGTTCTGTTTGGGTTTTATCTTTTCTATGAGCTTCTGTGTTCTGCTCATTGAGTAATCAAAACTTCACCTAAATCCTGCCGTGCAGATTGTACTGGGAGACTGATCATGACATACCAGAATTTCCCTCTCACTTCCAAGTGGCAAAGTACTCCATTTTTTATGAGGTGAGTTTCACTGTTCACCCAAAACAGGAATTAGAAATAAACATTAAGCTCACAAAAGAGCCTCAGAATGCAGGTATCTGGACTCGTAAAACATAAGCTGTGTCTGAAAAGTGCACTTGTTCACTATGTAGGGCACAATGTAGTCAGCCATTTTGTAGTGTTGTCCGAAATAGTGGGTCTAGTGTTCAGACACTGTACACTACATGAATACACATATACAATCATGCACTTCAGGTTTCTTTTTCCATGCCCTACATAGTGAATGAGTGCACTTTTCTGACACACTGCACCCTACTTTTATCCAAAAAAGTCAAGAAGAGGAGCGAGGTGGAGGGAGGGAGGACAGTAGTACCCAAAACTGACATCAGCCCACCAGGCAAATGTCAGGTATACCTAATGGCCAGTGCAGCTCTGGTAGTACCCCCTGGATGGATCTATCTGTCACCGTGTCCACCAGACTCCGCCTCATGTGTGGGCAGTGTCTGAACTAGAGAGACAACTAGAGAGACACGTGTTTATGCAACAGAGATAAATTTCCAAGATCCGGCGCACTATTTAAGCAACATTTATAAAAACATAACATCCCAAGTGTCTGAAATTAACTAAATGTCACCTCCCCTTGTTCACTAGTTAACCCCCTATATAGCAAACACTCTAATGAATGAGTGAACAAATGGACTTTTCAGACACAGCTATAGTTTAACTATAACCCCATAGAGTAGCTGTGCATTTTTACACTGGCAGCAGTAAATACTTCAGCTTATGGAATGGTGTCATCTGTCATGTTTCTATCATTATAAAAACAAATTGTGATGCTTCCTTAATTGTTGGGTGCACTGTGACAGTGTAAGAAGTCTGCACACCTTCAAAATCATGTCACCAAGAGACTTTATTACCGATTCTTTTCTTTAGAAAAAAACAAAAGTCACAATTAGACAATTGCACAATTTTCAGTGCATTTGTCTGTTAACTCAAAATGGCAGTTTTTGGAACAAAATTAAAATGTGCTACTTTTTGGGCTATTTACATGTAAAAATATAACATCACTGAAGAACTGAAGGAACAGAGTGAAATAATAACAGTAAGAACGTCCTTTTAACTCTCCATCAGTGACTAAAAAAACATTCTCCTGTTACTCTTCATTTTGTAAGTGTGTGTTCTGACTTTTTTATGCTTGTTTTCTGAGGCGGAAACCAAGACCTGGTCAGCTGTGGAGCTCCAGAGTGCCAGAGGAGAAGCAGGACAGCAGTATCGTGTTTTGAACTCTGTCATGCTTGAGTCAGAGGTGAGCTCATTTGAGCCAAACTGACAGCATTAAAGAGTTATTACCATCTTTTTGATGTATTATTTACATGTAATTACATCGCTGGCTACAGTTGAAATAATAAAACATGGCAAAAATGTAAAGACTGCTTTCTCTTCCCACAAAATGCATGAATTCAAATCATGCTCAAATATTTACTTTTGTATTTGTAAACACATTTCTTTTCTGTTTTTCAGTGATCCTGTAATCATTTCCTTCATTGAGGGATTAAACAGCAGAAAGTTTACTGTAGGGTTGCAGTGGTGATAAATAAATGCCTGGTCTTGATTGTTTTTGTCTTTGCTACAGAAAACTGTTGTAAAGGATAAGCAGGTGCACAGCTCCTGCTCAGAGGAAGCAGTGGACCTGTACCTGAAATGGAAGGATGAACTGTTCACTAGAGGTTTCACACAGACACAGACTCTTCCTCCAGCAGCCCAGAAACTGGCCTCACATGGTCTGCAGCAAGTAAGTCAAACAGTTTATTGAGTAGATCCTTATTTGGCAGAGTGGTTATATTTATTCATTTATTTTGAGAACGTGACAAAGATGAGGACAATGATAGGATTAAGTATTTGATTTTTAATACTTAGTGTTCATGAGATGTGGGGCATTGTGAACCCTTAAAGCCCACATGAGGCTTGCAGTACTTATGTTTTGTTTAAAATGGTGTAAAATTAATTAATGTAAACCTCATGAATTGTGTGGTTTGACAGCTTTTATTGGAGGAGAAGCTGAACTGCAGTACAGTCTCGCAGGAAGTGGGCGCCTTTATGGAACTGATTTGGACAGAAGCCCTCGGCTCTCTCAACAACATTCTAACCGTTCCTGTTACCAGCATCAGTCTGAATGACGTCAGTAGGGATGCAGCTAATGAATATTGAATATTGTGCATTGTGTACTGCACATTAACCCTCTTGGCACAGCTGCCTGCACTCTGTAAGTGTCGCAAGGTTGAATGACTGTTATGTTCATGTGTATATTTGCAGGTGAGCAGAGTGGAGGGTTTGCTGCTGCAGGTACAGAAGCGTCAGTGTGAGGACGAGGTGAAGGCTCTGCTGGATGAGGTCAATACTCTGTTACCTCTCAGAATGGTGGAGCCCGACTCAAAACAAAAGCTTGTATCTCAGAAACTAGACCTCTGTCAGGTAACACATTTAACATACACTCGTTTTAATGAGTGTCTAGATCTGCAAACTCCAAAAATTAAAAAATATAGTAAAATATACTATATGTTATAGTATGATATACTATATGTAATGTTATACATAAGTAATAAGCATGACTAACACATGAAAAATCTCACTATATTCATTTGATTTAGCATAAAACCGCAAAATGTTCATTTTTTTTTGCCGTATATTACTTGACATTATCCTCTTAATTTTAGTAAACATACAGCTGTGTGTTTTTCATGAATTATTTTGTGTTTGCTGTCAAAATGTGTGATATTAATTGTAGTTTTATAATTGTA
>JBBJLR010089538.1:0-10398 GCA_037577145.1 Brachypetersius gabonensis | reverse complement strand
TTCTACAGAAGTATTTTTAAACCCTATTATCTATACTTCTACCTGAGTAATGAATGTGACTACTTTTGGCACCTCTGGCCAGAACAAACACTCGTACACAAGAAATAACTCTCTCTACCCACATGTTTAAACAGGGCACAGCTTACTAATACTAAATAAACTGAGAACCACTGGAAATTGGGGGGAAAAACTTTTAAAACAGTAAAATACGAAGACAACACACGAGAAGACATGCTGCGGAACGCGTGCGCCTGCGCACTACATAACGTTCTCGGATTGGCTACGTTCAAACCTCCTCAAAGAGGCTTAATTACAGAGATATTTTACCATTTCAAGATGCACTTTCTATATTTATACAATTATATTTTGTGTAAATGTAGCAGCAATTATGTTCATATTTGTTACAAAATTAGTAAATTATTTTTCTCTTGATAATTTGGCTCTAAAATGCACTATATATTTATTGCCCCAAAAAAGCAAATAAAGGTGGAGGATATTTGCAGTTTCTGCATTATTGTGGGGATTTCCACGTACCGTTATCAAAAATCTGCATTAGACTGCTGATCCGCGTAAAAAGTGAAAGGTTAGTGTATACACAAATACACACAACAGAAATAACAGTAACATAGCAACACCCAGTCCTTTTCAGTGTGTTGGACGTTCTCAATTTGTTTTTGACTTGCACAACAAACCAATCCTTCTCAAACTACACAATAGTTTTAATAAGGCAGTTGGTCTGCTGTGGTGAGCCCTAATTGGGAGCAGCCGAAAGTGGTGGTGGTGGTGGTAGTAGTAGAAGAAGTGATAAACCAGTTATATAATTATCAATGCTCACAGACTTAAAAGCCAGTCTGTAAACATTCATCATTCTTTCTCTCTCTCTCCTGACTTTGATGGACTGGCTGTGATTAGCTGGATCATTCGCTCAGTCTAACTTGACCTAAAGGACTCACTGCAGACCGCCAGAAGGTGGAGCTGGACATTGTGGGCTAATAATGATTGGGCCCAGGTAAGATCAATCAGGGGCACTTTACTGCACTGACAGGCTGTGTGACTCTACAGCTGAGAACTGCGGCTGAATCAGCCCTCTATTTACAAATCACACTTTCTCACAACCTGCTGGTGGCGCTGGTATTCATGTCAAAAATAGTCAGCTTCTCTTTCGTTAACAGCCACCACTATTACTACTACTATTACTTCTACTACTACTGCTACTATTACTGCAACTACTACTGCTACTACTACTGCCACTGCTACTACTGCTACTACTATTACTACTGCTACTGCTACTGTCACTGCTACTGCCACTGCTACTACTACTGCTACTAGTACTACTACTGCCACTACTACTGTTACTACTATTACTACTGCTACCGCCACTGCTACTATTACTGCCACTGCTACTAATACAGCTACTGCTGCTACTGCTGCTAATACTACTGCTAATACGATTGCTACTACCACTGCTGCTACTACTACTGCTACTGCTAGCACTACTACTGCAAGGATATTTAGTGTTGTGCCATAGAGTAAATATAAATTATTTTGAAAAATAAGAAAAGACACACAGGGCTTCATCAGATGTTATCTTGGTTTTAAAGCTGTTTTACATAGACATCGTTTACATATAACGTTACAAACTCAATTAAAACATTCTAAAAATGTTTAAATGTTTCAAATATTTTTCTATGTGTAAAAAGCAAAAGGGCTTAAGATGGCCATCCCACTAAACAGCACTAAAGATTGGCTGGAATTCCTCATGACTAATGCAACAAACTTTTGGGTGTGGAGCTCTGTGCCTGCAGTTGGCAAGATGTAAATCACTTTGTGCAAAAGCCTCGACTAAATTAATCAATATATCTGAGCGTCTCAAGCAAAATTGCCAGGGCCAGCTGCCCTGTCTAATCAGTCATGATCTAAGTGTACGTTATCAATCAGTGTGAACATAAACTCTCAAGCTGCATGTGTACCACCAATACAATTCAGATAAAGAAGAGATAACAATGTCTTTTCATGCTGTTTTTTTTACTTCAACAATAAGTTCATTTAAAAAATCAGAATCAAAACTGTCCTGAGGAGAATTTTCATTTCACCTTCACTGACTAGATTACAAAAAACAACTAACAAACAAAAAGAGCTTTGCAGTAATTTCGTTGCCAGATTGAGACTGCACAATTCCTGAGAAGCAGCCATGAACATGATGTAAAAATGTAAATGATTGTGCTGGGCAGGCGTGCTGTTACAGTGGGAACCGTTCAGCAGTCAATCATAAATCACACACTCTTGAATGCTTCTGAATGGCTGTGAAAGTGCATCCATTTACCTCCAAATGTTGTCCTTTCAAATCACAAGAAATGTGTTTATTGTAAACAGCAACAAATAAGAATGCTGTACAATCTCACTCACATGGAGACGCATACAAGCACCCTCTCTTGGAAATTTCACTTTCTGGAGCCCCAAGGTGCTACATTATGCAGTGCTGTCTTAACTATTTGAAAAAATATCCACCTTCTAGACCCCTGAGTTCCAGTGAACAATCTTAATGCTTAAAGACATTTAGGACAACACCAGCCTTCAACTCTGTGGACCAATTTGTGAAAGAACCTTTTCTATTCCAGCAGGACTGTGTCCCAGAGCACAAAGCGAGCTCCACAAAGACATGCTGGAGGAGTTCAGTGTGGAAGAACTTGACTGGCCACACAGAGCCCTGACCTCAACCCCATCCAGCACCTTTGGGATGAACTGGAACGGAGATTGTGATCCAGACCTTCTCACCAACATCAGTGCCTGTCCTCATAAACGCTACAGAATAAATGGCGACAAATTCCCACAGAAACTCCAGAATCTTGTGGAAAGTCTTCCAAGAAGAGTGGAAGCTGTTACAGCTGCAAAGTGGGACTCCATTTTAAAGTCTATGGGTTAGAATGCAATGTCATTAAAGTTCAGATTGATGTAAAGTTCCCAATCCTTTTGTTCATATAATGTATTTCCCTACATTTTTAATCTCTACCCTAAACTAGGCACGTTCTTTGCACTTTGTCTCATTTACCACACTCCTTTACTGATTAAAAAGTGGCCTTGGACAGTCAGCAAAAAAGAGCACAGAACATCCCAACAGAAAAAGCAAATACTAATAAAGCAGTCTATAGTAAAGACCTACAGCACTCATTTATATGCACCTGGTGTGGTGTTACAGTATTTCATATCTCAATACCTGCTAGTGATTGCTGCTCATGTTTTTATCAATCTTAAAAAGGCTTCAGAATAACATACACAACACTTTACTAAGCACAGATAACACAGAAAAAGTGGAGACCAAGCAACAGCTCGGCATGACAACAGGAACCTGACAGTACACTTATTTAGAAAAACGCGAGGCAGGGTGAGCCAAACTCGTGAGCATTATATGGGTGTTTCAGCTTAAGCCTCCAGGCACTTCTCTGTGAGAGAAGAAAGGAGGAGGAGAGAGAGAGAGAGAGAGAGAGAGAGAGAGAGACAGAGAGAAAAGAGAGCGAGCAAGAGAGGGAGAGAGAGAGAGAGGAAAGAGAGCGAGCAAGAGCGGGAGAGAGAGAGAAAGAAGAGAGAGAGAGAGAGAAAGAGAGGAAAGAGAGCGAGCAAGAGAGAGAGAGGGAGAGAGAGAGAGAGAGAGAGTGAGAGAGAGACTTGTGACAAAAGAGATGTGACAAGGGAGATAAATATTTGGGTTGAGGATATATCGTACTTTTTCAGCTTGAAAGGAAATTGAAACCATCAATCGTCTCGCGGTGCACAAAGTGTTTTTTTCCTGCGGAAAGATGTGTATTGAAGTGAAGTTTAAGGACCCCAACCCACCTGGACCAGCCGAAACGGTGTCAGCATCCGTCCTAAAACAAAACAATGAACCTGGTCTTCCTCCACAGCAATTAATAAACTGACCCACACGGTTACGGGGTGCGGGGGTGCCCCACTGTTGGAAACATCCTAATCCTGCATAAAGCAAACTGGGTAATGATGTCAGGTAATTGTTTCGAGACGTATTGTTCTGTTTGGTAACGCCATTAAAAATATATGAAATGTTCAGCAGATAAATGAGGTGATTATTTCAACCTTTGCTCTCACAAATACGTTTCAGATAAACCCTCTAGTGTGGCAGGTCTGCCAATAAACAATGGACCTTAAAAACAATTTAAAAAGCAATTAGAATATATGTTTGAAAAAAACACAGTTGTGGGTGTTTGTAATGCTCTTCTTTGGTCTCTACAAACACTCGGTTTACGGCTGGTGTTGAAGGAAGGTTTACAGTAAGAGTTAAGGTATAAGGAGGAATTGGATAAAATTTTCCAGTGGATATTCCAGTGGATGCGCATCATTCCAAAAGTTTGAAGTTTTTATTAATATAATATAAAACACCAGTTTCACAGATCCTGGTTCTGCGTGAGATCCCAATATGGTGCTACTACTGTCCTCCTTCGCATATCATTTGTTGAAAACAGAAAAACTGAAGACATGTTAGATGCATCCAGAATGATAAACAAAGATGATTCTGTATAAAGAAAGCTGTAGAACATTGAGGATAAAGTACTAACATGTACATATTTAAATACAGTAATCCCTCGCTTTTCGCTGGGGTTATGTTCCACAAGCAACTGCGTACACTGAAATACCGCGTTGTTGTGTTTTGGTTAAAAAATGCCTAAAAATGCCTATTTTTATATTCTAAGCCCTAAATATGTCCCCAGATATGCTCCCAGAACACGCAGTTTTAGCTCAGTTTAATACATTACCCTTAAAGAAAACGTAAAGGTAAATAAATAATCAAAATCAGAAAACTTTATTGCTTGAAAAACCATTAGCATTAGCGGATAGCATTAGCAGGGTACAAAGACTCTTACACAAAAGGAAGGTTGAAATAACTCTCTCTACCCACATGTTTAGACAAGGCACAGTTTACTAATACATACTAATACTAACTAATACTTACTAATAAATAAACTGAGATAACTGTTGAAAATCTGGTTGGAAAAAGGTTAAAACACTAAATTATGAGGACAAGACACAGAGCAGTCATGCAGCATGCTGCAGAAGCTTCTTCTTTTTATGGCGGTTGACAGGTTTTCAGTGTATTAGCGCCACCACTGGACTGGTTACTATATTTCCACACACAAATATTTACAGTGCCACCAGAAAGTATTCTAAAATAGACCTGAGTATAGTTTCTTTTAAAAAAATCACACAATAGGTGAATAAAACACAAAAAACTCTCAAAATTGTGAAACTCTGGTTTAACAAGCTAACAGGTAAATGTCACGTACCGATTCAGTCTGACTGAGCCTCTTGCCCAAATGTAGCATGATTGAAGAGCCCAAACGCGGAAGTCACGAGAGAGCCGGTAAGACACGCACTTTATTCTAAGAACATTCCGAGAGGAGTAGAGACACCAAATGAATCCACGTTCTCACACACACACAGATACGACAGATGAAGGCTCTAGAGACCTCGAGTACTCACGGTACCGTGTAGTAGAGTTGAGTAGGGACAGGGGCAACATGAAGAAGTGACTTCAATGTCTGTGTGATGTGCAAGTACCTGTTTCCTGTTTATATATGATACGTGAGTCATTTCCGGTGCTGATTGACATCACGTGATCTGGTGTGCGTGACAGTACCACCCCTCCAGGACCCGCCCCAGACGGTCCAGGCTGAGAGGATACCCGAAGACGGAAGTCCCTGATGAGCGACGGATCCAAGATGTGACGCCCGGGGACCCAGGACCGTTCATCCGGGCCCAGTCGACAAGATACTGGGTGCCACGGCCGCAGTGTCGTGAGTCCATAATTCCGCCGGACTGTGTAGGTGGGACCTCCGTCGATGATCCGGGGCGGCGGTGGAGCAGGGTCCTGGGGAGACAGAGGGGAAAAAACAACAGGTTTTAGTTGAGAGGGTGAAAGACAGGGTGGATCCTGAGGGAGGCAGGCATCTAAAGCCGGAAGGTGACAGGGTTGATACGATGAGTGATCCGGTAGGGCCCCATGAAGCGAGGAGACAACTTTCGTGATTCAGTGTGAAGGTTGACGTGACAAGTGGAGGCATAGACCCTGTATGGAGAAATAGACACCCACATGAAACAGTCGTCTCGGAGGGTGCAGATGGCTGTGCTGCCGGACGTACCGGGTGTTAGCGAACCTCCTGGCTCTCTCCCAAAGCCGTCGACACCTGCAGACCAATCGTTGGGCCGATGGCACATCAACCTCTGGTTCTAGATGTTCGAACACCGAAGGCTGGAAACCATTACATACCTCGAAAGGGCTTAATCCGGTGGCAGAGTTGACATGGAGATTATGGGAGAGTTCTGCCCAGATGAGGTAGTCGGCCCAGGAACGCTGACGCTCTGAGGTGAAGCAGCGGAGGAAGCGTTCCAGTTGTTGATTGGCCCGCTCCATCTCACCGTTCATCTGAGGGTGGTATCCAGACGAGAGGCCAGTGGTCGAGCCGATCAGACAGCAGAAGGCCTTCCAGAATTTGCCGGTGAACTGGGGCCCTCTGTCTCAGATGATGTCGCGGGGGAACCAATGTAAGCGGACTGCGTGTTCCAGAATGATTTTGGCGGTTTCCATAGATGAGGCGAGTCCGGCCAGGGCCACCAGGTAGACAGCCTTGGAAAATCGATCCACAATAGTGCATATGGTAGTCTTGCCACGGGATTCAGGAAGTCCAGTGACAAAGGAAAGGTTGAAGTTCCTCGCCAGAGAAGGCGTTAGTGAATTTAGACCGAGCACAGACCGCACAGGCCTGAACATACAGTTTGACATCTTTTTTCATTTTTGGCCACCAGAAGGCTCGTTGGAGGAAGGATATAGTTCGTGTTATTCCTGGGTGACCGGCCAATGGCGAATCGTGGGCCCATTTAATTGCCTTCTGGAGCATCCCTGTGGGAACGTAGAGCCTCCCATCCGGTGTGTCCACGGGAGAAGGTTCCAAGGTCTGTGCCTGGTGGACCCTGTCTTCTAACCCCCACCAGAGAGGAACGATGGTGACGTGAGCTGGCAAGATGGGTGCAGGTTCCGTCCAGGGACACTCCTCCTGATGTTGTCTGAAGAGAGCCTCCGCCTTAATGTTCTTCAGCCCTGGACGGTACGAGATGTTGAATTGGAATTCTTCAAAAAACAAAAAACTTGTCTGTCTGGGGTTGAGTTGTCGAGCATTCTTGAGAGTAATCAGGTTCTGATGGTCTGTCCACACCGTAAATGGGACACAGCTGCCCTGGAGCCAGTGTCGGCATTCTTCCAGAGCCCACTTGATGGCAAGCGACTCATGGTCCCCCACCCCGTACTGTCACTGCATGGGATCGAACTTTCTGGAGAAGAAACAACAGGGATGTTGTTTCTGGTCTGGACCTTGCTGTGAGAGGACAGCTCCTATGCCCACATTGGAGGTGTCCACATCAACAACGAATGGTTTGGTCTGATCTAGATGAATGAGAATGGGAGCAGAGGTGAATAGATGACATAGACGGTGGAAGGCGTCGAGGGCCTCGGTGGTGAGGTGAAAAGCTCCGGAGGTGGGTCTGGTGAGAGCAGTAATAGGTGTCGCAACTGAACTGAAGCCCCGGATAAATATGCCAATTTCTATCGAAATTGGTGTGCCCCAGAAAACGTTGCAGCTGTTTAAGCGAAGTGGGTAGGGGCCACGAACGCACAGCCTCCAGCTTCTGGGGATCCATGGCCACACCCTGAGGGGAGATGATAAACCCAAGTAATGTGGTGGTTTGCTGGTCGACGTCGAGGGCCTCGGACTTCCCGGCGCACGTCTCAGCCGTAGCTGCTTGACAGAGTTCTCTGCAGGTCGGTCCCCATTGAAGAATATGGTTCTGGGTCCATGAGATGAGCGGGTCATATTTGGTCAGCCACAGATGTCCTAGGAGTAGAGGAGGAGAAGAGAGGTGAGTGAGGAGGAAGCAAATAGTCTCTGAGTGATCATCAATGATCAAGGTGAGAGGCTTGGTGATGAATTGAATGGGGCTATTAGACAGGGAACAACCATCAACGGCTGTGATATTAACAACTGAGATAACGCCTTAGTTTCAATCCCCAGCTGGGCAGCGAACTTATGATCGATGAAGTTGCGAGCCGCCCCCGAATCAACGAAGGTGGAGGTTGCGATCAGTTTGTGGCCCAACTGTAGACCTACCTGTACCACGAGCCGAGAAATGGTTATAGGGAAGGAGGCAAGACCCGTCGGACCAAGTGAGAGCCTCCCACTCTTCACTTGGTCTGACTGTTTCCCGGCCGGAGAGGGCAGACTGCTTGATGATGAGTGGGAGAGGCGCAGTAGGTGCACAGGCCCTCGCGGAATCTCTGCTCTCTCTCCGCCGAGGCCAGGGAGGTGCGTCCTAACTGCATGGGTTCCCCGGCTCCGGCGGAATGGGCTTCTGAGGCGGGTGGTGGAGCTCTGAAGTTGGTGAAAGATGACTCAGGCTCGGGATGTGGAGCACGGGTGCCAGCCAGGCGTAGATCCACATGGAGGCAGAGCTGGATCATCTCCTCCAGTGTCTCAGACAGTTTGCAAGCAGCCAACTCGTTCTTCATTCTCACATTCAGCCCCTCATAGAATGCGTAGGGCTGCATCGCTCCACTCGGTCTGGACCGCAACAGTCCGGAACTCGGATGCAAATTGGCTGACATGCCGATCCCATTGTCGCAGGTGGTACAGCCAGGAATCCAACACCACCTCGCTCTCAGGGTGTTGGAAGGCAGCCTTGAGTTGTGCGGTGAACTGATTGTAGCTGTGGGCGGTGCTGGTGTTGGCTCTCAAAACCGCCGCTGCCCATTCCGCTGCCTGTCCGGTGAGAAGTGAAGACAGGAGTGTGATGCGTGAACGATCTGAGGGGTAACGAAGGGGCTGAAACTCAAAGACAATGGAGAGGTTAGTGAGGAAGACATCACATTTGCCATTGATTCCATTCCACTTGTCAGGGAGAGAGATCTTAGGCATAATTGGAGTAGTGGATTGAGACGAGGGCGTGGGAAGAGTCGGAACGGTTGCCTGGGGAGGACCTACTGCGTCAGCAGCCAGTGCGGAAAGTGCCTGCTGCAGGATAGTGACTTCAGCACGGAGGTTGGTGGTCTCCGTGCGAAGCGCGGTCACCTCCTGCTGCAAAACAGCTATTTCTGCCGACTGCTTATTCATGATCTCCCACAGACACGCGTCATCCGCTGGTCTTAAGGACACAGACATTTTGGCACGTACCGATTCAGTCTGACTGAGCCTCTTGCCCAAATGTAGTGTGGTAGAAGAGCCCAAACACGGAAGTCACGAGAGAGCCGGTAAGAACGCTCCGAGAGGAGCAGAGACTCGCACCAAACGAATCTTCGTTTTCACACACACACACACAGATACGACAGATGAAGGCTCTAGAGAGCTCGGGTACTCATGGTACCATGGAGTAGAGTTGAGTAGGGACACAGGCAACATGAAGAAGTGACTTCAATGTCTGTGTGATGTGTGATGTGTGAGTACCTGTTTCTTGTTTATATATGATACGTGAGTCATTTCAGGTGCCGATTGACGTCACATGATCTGGTGTGCGTGACAGTAAAAACTATACTCAAATCTAATTTAGGATAAATCTGCAACATAACAAAATGTGGAAGAAGTGAAGGGGTGTGAATACTTTCTGGTGGCACTATATAATTTTTGTATTATTCGTGTAGTGTACTTTTTATACTATAATATTGTGTAGCTACTGAATAGCTTTTATTATACTGTTGTTGTTGCTCTTTACTTTGTTCTGTCCACTTTCAGCCATAACAATGCAAATATCTTAACATCCAGATTGTCTTGTATTTAAAATGGGATGGAGCCTCAGGGAGACCCCTATATCGATCACTTAGTTCTTGCTGTTCCCAAAAAGTATTTAGAATAAACACTGAATAAGACGTCTTAAAGGCACCTTTTGGTGTGCAGTTTAACAGTCATTATTACTGACAGTAATGTGACAAGAGTTTTACTTTGAAGCAGGAGTGTGAAGTTCAGACAAACTGAGCCCTTTTTATCTGATAAATTACAACACACATTATTAGCATTGCTGTACGAACGGCTGTTTTAAACAAATGCTATAATAGATAGATACACTATATGGACTGTATTGTATTGTATTGTTTTTCAGGGTTTGGGTTAGGATTCATACTTCCAGTTAGGATCAATCTTAATGCATATATATATAAATCGGCGTTCTATTTATTTAGATACTGTCACGGTAGGCTCCATGAGCATGGGGGGAAAGGACAGGGAACCAGAATACAGGGTCATGTCAAGGGGAAAACGGGGTTTATTATAAAACTGGAAAAACAAACAGACAGCACGAGGGCTGAAAACAGGGACAAACAAACACTTTTACAAAACCGGATCGGGGAACAGGACA